>JBBPBX010070051.1:0-15433 GCA_038048925.1 Garcialebias charrua
GACAGCTTGCAGCAAAAAGTAGGAGGGAAGGAGCATGACTCTGTGTAGAGCAAAGCCCAGACCGCTTCCAGCATCCCATTTAACAGAATTGAAACAAGAAAGAATTTAGCTCTACTTTTACATTGTGACTCTTTAAAACCTTAGTACACAGGTGGTCCTCGACTTACGACGTAGATCCGTTCCTACGCGGTGGCGTAAACCGATTTTTGACATAAGTCGGAATATACGTACATACTGCACCATATACATGTACAGTACTGTATTACCAAGCACTTAGCCTATCTTAACACAGTACCCTACATAATTATCAAAAAACACATATGTTTGGGAGCCATAATGAAGGACAAAAAGAGTTAATGGCCTACCAGGATGCTGTTGACGCCGTTCTTCTCGGCCCATCCGCTGTACCTGTATTCCGTTTTTCGTTTACGACGAAAAATCGTGTTTACAGTACAGTATCCCTCCACTGCTGCACCGCGTACAGTACAATATTTTCTAGCACCGCGTACAGTACAATATTTTCCGCCACTCCACCGCGTAAAGTACCATTTTTTTCCTCCGCCGCTACGTTTACGACGTAAAACTGGTCCATCTGCCGTATTCCGCATTCCATTTACGATGTAAAACCGCATTCACAGTACAGTGCAGTGTATTCCTCCACCGCGCGTCAACGACGTTTATGACGTAAAACTGCGTAACTCGAAATAGGGCTTTTCATGGTAAATGGGAGATGCATCGTAACCACGAAACGTCGTAACTCGAGACCGTCAAAACCCGAGGACTATCTGTACCTGACGATGAAGAAGAACTCTGATCCATGCAAGTCTCACCTCACAACTCACAGCACCGTAAACATCTGCTCCTGGGTGCCACATCATTAACCAGACCAACCAAATAGGTGGAATAATGTAGCCTTGATGGAAGTTCTGAACCTTGAGATGTTTTATAACTAGACATGACAAAATGAAAGTCGACAATATAAAATCACTAGCCGTGGAAGGAAGACATAGTAAGATGAGACATTTATTTCTAAATAAATTAAATTACCGTATTTTCCGGTCGATAAGTCGCACCGCCCTATAGGTCTCATCAGTCCAATTATGTCCAATAAAGTGAAAAAATCCATAAATATGTTGCTTTGCCCTATAAGTCGCACCTATTATGCATCATCGCTGACGCGTCGCGTATGTTACACGTCAGCGGTGACAACCTGGAAATGGCCACAGGAGCATGCATGGTAGGACTTTAACAAGATTAACACTTAAAAACAATTATTTGTTTGTTGAAAATTATAGCAAAGATGTGTCTGAGCTGAACTTTTCCTTAATAAATGCACGTACCGGTCAAATCAGCTGAATAAAAAAAAAAGTTTTGCTACTTTGCGTGCACGCGCAGCGAGCGGATACGCTTCATTTCTTTAAATTTTAACAAGATATACACCTTGTAAAAATATATATGTTTGCTGACATTATAGCAAAAGTGTTTCTGAGCTTAACTTTTCCTTTGAAAATTAACGTATTGTTCAAATCAGCTGGATTAAAATTGTTTCGCTTTGACTGTCTTCCAAAAGTGCACGCGCACTGCAAAAATAAATTATAAATAAATCGAATTTTAGCTCAAACATCTCCTACAGCTAACAGTTTGTAAGTGTCCATCCAGTGATCACTTTCTGTAAGTTTCATCAAAATCTGTCCTGTGGGTCTTGACCTATTTTGCATTGCTAACAGTAAAACACTGAGCTAATAGTAGTTCAGACCTCCAGAGAGCAGGAGGCTGTGCTGCGACAGAGTCCAACCAGATGAGTCTGCCGTCGGACACATGAGCTGGGAACGGTCGGTGGACCCTAGCTGCCAAAAGTGGTACTGCTCCATTTTTTCGTCAGAATGAATGGAAACGGTCATATCTCATCCAGAAATTGGTCTAAAAATATGGGAAAAAATCCATAAATATGTCGCTTCGCCCTATACGTCGCAGGGCATGCAAATTAGGCAAAAAGGTGTGACTTATAGGCCGTAAAATACGGTAAAATGGACTTTCAGCAGATTACAAGGTGTGACTTAAAACTGAAGCTTTTACTGGGGTTTATTTCAGATACTTGTTCATTAGTAAGAAGTCTACTGTGTTTTCACTCTTTGCTTGCCTCCCAAGGCTTCAACTGAGAGTCTACTCCCTCAGACTATTAAAAAAAAACATTCAGCACTCACTAAGGACCTTCATGGACTGTCAGAAATATCAGCATCTCAAGACGTACAGAGTTCTGTCTGTCGTGAAGAGCCGGCTTACCATACCATACCATACCATACCATACCATTTTATTTATAAAGCACTTTAAACAGGAACAAGTCCACACAAAGTGCTGGACAAACAAACACGCAACAGGCAACACAGACAATGAAGTACAACACGAAAAACATAAAAACATTGCAGATCATAAATAAAACGATCCAATACAAATCAGCTGGCATTGAAAGCGATGGAGTAGTAGTGAGTTTTTAACCGGGATTTGAAAACCGAGAGGGAGGGGGCCTGTTTGATGAGCAGCGGTAACTCGTTCCAGAGTCTTGGGCCTGCTACAGAGAACGCCCTGTCACCCCTGCGCTTAAGGCGAGTTTCTGGAACTATTAAGAGTACCTGATCCTCTGACCTCAAAGCACGTGGAGGGACATATGGGTGTATCAGATCCGAGAGATAGGCGGGGGCGAGACTGTTCAGCGATTTGTAGACATACATGAGAATTTTGAATTGGATTCGAAGATGAACCGGTAGCCAGTGAAGGGAGGCCAAGACTGGTGTAATGTGCTCTCTTTTGCGTGTGCTGGTTAAAAATCGGGCAGCTGCGTTCTGAACCAGTTGTAATCGTGCAATGGTGGCTTGACTGACGCCAAGCAGAAGGGAATTGCAGTAATCCAGCCTAGATGTAATGAATGCGTGAATCACTGTCTCCAGGTTGTTTTTTGATAATATGGGCTTCAGCTTAGACAGACGCCTCAGCTGGAAAAAACAGGATTTGACAATCATGTTTACATGACTGTTGAGTTTCATGGAAGGATCCATTATCACTCCCAGATTTGTGACTTTTTGTTTTTCGGACAGGGGTAGAGCAGACAGGTCAATGCAGTGGTTTGAGGTTGTGTCATTGGGAAGGAACAATATGGCTTCAGACTTCTTATCATTGAAGCTTAAGAAATTTAAAGCCATCCAGTCCCTGATGTCAGCCAGGCAGTCGAGCAGAGGTTGAATAGAGCCTGTACCATTTTGTCTTAGGGGGAAGTAAATTTGACAGTCATCAGCGTAGAAGTGGAAGGGTATATTGTGTTTCCGGAAAATAGCACCGAGTGGCAGCAGGTATAAGGAGAACAAGAGAGGACCCAGGATGGACCCCTGCGGAACCCCCCATTTAAGAGCCGCCACTGCAGAAGTAAAATCGTTGATGGAAACACAAAAGGATCTGTCAGAGAGGTAGGATCTGAACCAGTTTAGGGCTGATCCTGAGATGCCCACCCACTGCTCCAACCTAGCAATGAGGATCTCATGGTCGATGGTGTCGAAAGCGGATGTGAGGTCCAATAGGACAAGCAGCACAGAGTCACCAGGCTTCATTTAGTCAGGTCAAAAAACTTCACAGTGTGTCAAGTGTCAACTAAAGTACTGATTCTATTCTGATTCCTGCATTGTTTCTTGAGAACTACCGGTAGAACCCATTAACATTTTCTCAACAAGAGAAAATTGGTCTGCCATGAAATTTGAGGAAGAGAGTAAACATGAGAAGACTCGTGTTCAAATAAAGTTGTTCATTGTTCTTTACTCAGGAAGAGTGCATGTGTTCTTAACACGTCTCATTGTGAAAACTTTGTAAGCAGAAAATTTTGAATAAAGTACCGTAGATAAAAAAAAGTTTGGATGATTGAGTCTACAAACCTTTTTTCCTGAACCATTTTGGTTTTGGTGTCCTGTGAGTAGCAAGTCGACCACCTGGCCTAAAACATTTGATTGATATACACCAGGTGTCTGCACTTTGAGATTTTCATTAATGAAAAGTGCGTTATAAATTGAATTCATTATTATTATTATAACCTGCGGCTCTTCAGTTCTTCTGCAGCGGCTCTTTCAATCTTCACCAAAACTAAAATAAAACTGGATTTTATTGGTTGTTATTCAAGCAACAAAAGTACTAGTTTTAGCTGTTTTCTTTTCGTTTGCAAATAATTTGACTTTTTGCTTTATTCCTATACTGTACTTACATATGTTTTTTCCCACAATTTAAAAAAATACATAGGTCTGCAGTTCATAGTTCATTTGTCTTAAATTGATAAAATATCAACAAATGCTCAAAATCATTAGATATTTTTAGCTTTATAATGTCACCCCTACTGGCCACAAAAGTCTCCTCCAGCAAACCTAAAGTGGCCTACGGGCCACCAGTTGATAATCACCGTTGTAGCAGGTTGTTGCGACTCTAATGAACAAAGGTGTAAAATTGGCTCTTTTGACCGTAAAGTTTGCAGACCCCTGATATACACAATGATTGATTGTTTTGGATGGGTGGGTCCTTTTGCATGTGTTAAAAGCCGGCTTCTGAGATTCCAACAAGAGGATGGCTTGAACACAACAATGAAGGCTACTTATGGGACAGATCTTGGTGGCAGGCCATAGACTGATGAAGTCTTCTGGATGGAAGAGTAAACTTTTCTCCCTTAAAGAAACTGGTCCAGATGAAATTATTTAACCTTTTTTTTATATTAATAAAGTACAAAGTAGATGCCATTTCCTGCATTCTGGTATATTTTAACAGGTTCTTCAACATCTACCTTTACGTCTACAGAGAGCATGGCACAACAAGAAGTAGCCTGACCAACAGTCCTCCTTGTGTGAATACAGGATGTGCCACTTCTCTCATGCACATCCCCCCCCCCCCACACACACACACACACAGTTGACAACTGCCAGTACTGAAGCCCCCAGTATACCTCCGCGTACATCTGTACGCAGAGGTACAAGCGTACGTACGCAGAGGTACAAGCGTACCCCCGCAGGGCATGTACGTGCAAAGCTAAATTTTTACGACCACGTACGCAAACGCAGTGTCGCACAAGAAACAGCACGGAACTGTGTGCCCGGAATTGTGTTCACATCGAACTGTTTTTTTTGCGACACAGACTACATTTCCTGCTTTGTGAATGAAAATGGGAGTCAAATTTCGAAGAGAGGCTCTTAGAGGAGATAAGAAAACATAGAAATGTATATGATGTGTCAATGAAAGACTACAAGGACGTTCAAAGATCTAAAAATTTGTGGGATGAAGTGGCTGTTACCGTGGGTAAGGACGTTGCGGTTTGTAAAGCCAAATGGAAATACCTCAGGGATAGATTTGTGAGGGCAAGGAAAAAGATGAAGGGAAAAAGTATAGGGCTGAACTCTCTGAGGACAGCACACGCGTACGTACGTAGAGGTATACTGGGGGCTTAAGCGTTCCACTTTTCTCACGCATCCTAATCCCCCGCCCCAGTCAACAACTGCCAGCACTAACCGTAGCCTTACGCTAGCATGCAATACAGAGGTGTCTCCCCCACAGACATATATACATAGATGTCCCATTGAGCGCTGAATCGCATGTCGACGTCGACGCCATTTTAAATGTGGTGGAACTGCCGGTCATTTAATGCAAAGAAATGGACAGAACGTCAGAAAGTATTGTTCTACAAAGTGTTTTTAGTTGATGCCTGTCATTTGCACACACTACAATATATTTGGAAAACAGACATGCACCAAAAACAACATTTATAACTTTTAACGTTAAAAGGGAGTGAGTCAGGCCAAGTGACCTTGGGGAAACACTGCGGTGAGTTATTGTAAGTAAGCAGGAAAACCCGGAGTGGACTTTTAGTAGTTTGAGTATTCTCTTATTAATCAAGTGGAATTGATTTGTTCATGAAGAGAAAGAAACAGCACTGAGTGAACTGATATTTCATGGTAAATAGGGGTGGGGGGGTCCAAATGAATATTTGTTTCAATGTGAGGGAGACACGTTCTCTTCACATTGATGCAACGCCCATGGGCCTCTGGATTAGTTTTGACAAATTTCAACTTATTTTCAAAAAAATTTAGGCATAACACCGTTTTGAAAAAGATTCAACTTATTTTACTTTAAGTTAAATTCAGTACTTTGGTGTGTGTTCTTGTGCTCACAGTGTTTGCCTCTCCGCGGTCATGGATTTGTTTTGGGCAAGTACCAGTGCAGCTGCAAAAAAGGCTTCTACCACGCCAGCAGAGTCGCAGTCAATGGCTTCACACGTAAGTCACAAGTCAAACTACAAGCTGACATATCTGCATGTAAACTGTGGTGGCGTGCTGACTTTAAAGATAAACCTTCTTACAAGTCTAATGTGTGAGAAAAAAAAAAACATTTTACCTTTAAAATCCCTTGGAAGAAACTGCTATTAGCCAAATGTATGTACATAACAGTTCAAACATTATTGCTTCAATACAAGCTAAAATGGCAGCGTAATATAATAAAACTATTAAATAACAGCCTGACCATATTTAAAACAAAATGGTTCAATGAAGCCATCATTTTCTGTTTGAAAAAAATTATATTTTACATTAGTGAGGTAATAAACGTATATCAGGTTTATCATTTTCACAAAATATTAAGTTAATGTTGACCATTATTTACCAAAAACATGCATGTTAGTCTGCCTTCAGGCCCAGGCCTCCCTGGCAAAAGAGATCTGTGATCTAAATGGGATTTGCCAGGTTAAATAAAAGTTAATAAATAAATACTGCCATTAATCCTTTAAAGTGTATAAATCTGTAATTGCAGACGCAGGGTTTGACTCCAAACAGCATCTTGAGCAACAAATGTTAATAAAGCATTTGACTGTAGACGACAGCAAAGGCCATGACCTCTGGATGGAGCTTATAGTTTAATAAATACATTTTTAAAATAATGTGACAGTGAAAACTGATGTTTATTTTTTTCTAGGATAAACTAAATGAAATCTACATGTGCAAATAAATGAAAAAAAAAAAAGAAGTAAATGAGTTTAAATATGTGATTAAACACCAAAGTTCATGCTCATTAATCAAAAACAAATCATATCAAAAACATAAATTAAGTATTAGGTCATTCAGACCTTTTAATGTGTGATTCAGTGGGAAGGTTGTGATATCTTACCTGTTGTAGATAATGACCTTTATAGCCTCAATTTAGAGAACAAGTTTAATTTTGTCCAGATTGGCAAGCTAACAGCTAGTTTACCCTGATGCATGCTCAATAATCCAGGTAGAAAAATCTAAAAAAGCTAAGTCTGGTCCTCTGGACATTCAAAAAACAAAACAAAAACAAAGCAAAAAAAAACGCAGAAACATAACAGCTAGTTTGTAAGATAATAATTGTCCAATACCTTTCCACAGAATTTCACCTCAAAATATCTGAACTTTTGTTTGTAAGGTAAGGAAAAAAATGCTTAAATAATAAAAACGTAACCATAATCTTAAAGACCGTGTAAAGTGAATTTCAACATTTTCTTCAATAAACATTATAAATGTCATAATTGTAATCTTGTAAATGAGTAAAAAGTCTCAAAATTGTAGCTCAATTAATTTTGGAGTTATAGATCAAACTGTGTATAAACATATTTCTCTTTCAGGATTTTTTAGGCGTGGTTTAAATGTGACCGCGTTTCGTCACGCGGTCACAAGCCCCACCCCCTGCAGCTCCAGCCGTATAAATGCGTTCTTCGGTGGAGCCGTTCACTCGCTACCGACCGTCTCCCTCCAGTACTCAACCCAGGCGTGCTGCTGGAGCGACCACATGCCACCTGCACCTCCGCGCACCTCCGCACCCCCCCGCGCGCGCGCGCGTGTGTGTGTGTGTGAGAGGCGATCCGCGTGAAGAACACAGACCCCACATGCGATGTGACCGGGTCGGACCGCGAGTCCGCTCATCTTCTAAAATAGCGCTGATTATAACAGCGGAGATATGTGTCCTCAACTTTAAAAACATAACCAGAGTTGTTAGTGCTCTTGGAAAAAGAAGCTGCTGGAAGCCAGAACTCAGATAAAAACGGAGCAGGTGGATCTCTGCTTCCCCCGTATGCCTCCCCACACAGCTCAGCTCTGAAGGGGGCATGGACACGGCGCAGTACTGCGCTGAAACCACGCCCACGCGCTGACACGCCCCCACCGTTTCAGAGCAAGGCAAAATCATGTTTTTTCATGATTTTTGACACTTAATTTTATAAGGAAAACAATGTTTTTAATCAGTCAGATTTATATGGGTGATTAATAACACATATTTATGCCATGTGACAAACTAAAAACACACATTTAATTTCACTTTACACGGTCTTTAAATAATCTTAATCTTATCTACTTTAATTTTGTTAATCTTGTTTCTTTTACTTCAATTTGTAAATAGCATTTACGTTTATTAAAATGAGTGAAATTACTCATATTACTTTGAACTTTAACAAACTTAGCACAATTTAACCTATATCAAGGTCAAGGTCAAGGTTTCTTTATTGCCATTTGCACTATATTCACTATGCATCAATTAAACATTAAAAGTGTCAAGATACTTTTGAGGCAATGAAAATGGCATATCTTTTTGTATTTTTATAGTTTTAGCTTTTTGCAGTCATTCTTAATTTTCCCGCCTCTTTTTAACAAGTGGCCATTGCTCTTTTTTGCGTGACGTCAGCCAGCTTTACAGCTAGTGGAGTTTTTTTTAATAACCTGATTTACATTTTATATTCACCTCAAGCTTTGTTTCTTCCACTACTTTATTTCTTGAATCCATAAGAAAACTTTATTTTTCACAATACGATTACCAAAGTTTATACAGGTTGACTTTGGGACGCTGTATGATTTTACCCAACGCAGTACTGTTAATGTCAAAATCAAAGGAAATGTGATATTTTTAATATCATCCACACAGATGGTAATAATCCTCATACTTCCTGTTGATCAGCATTTCTGTTACTCATAACCAATCATAATGGTCAGCATGTCCCTGATCCATCAAATTAAATTAAAGCTACTCATAAACTCAACCCCAAGTTATGTTTTATACTTTATTTTGCTTATTGGTGGTCTTTAATCACTTTCTGCTGGTTTCCCAGGGAAAAGCTCAATATTTCAGCGTGCTTCACATGTACTTCCTATTCTGACTTGCTTCAAAGTGGTCTAGAGGAGTTTCAAATGTTTCTCGCTGAGTAAGCTTTTCTGAAAGACAAATCCAGGAAAAGCTTTTAAAAGTTTTATCTCTTCGCTTTATTAGCCCTAATACATTTAGGTGTTAATTTGTCCTAACATAAAGTCAAAATCGAACTTGTTGTTATTTTCGGAGCCAGTTACCAAAAACAATGAACATAATAATGAAGTAGTTGTGAGCTTGTAAGAATTTTGGATAAACTTAGACATTTTATAGCAAAATACGTTACATACAAGTTGACTTTATATTTATAGATTTTAAATGTACAATTATCTTTTTTCTTTTTACATTAATGTATCATTTCTGTTCACAAGATCACATGGCATCTGGCTTTTTACAGAAAGCATAGCTTCTATGTATCCATCCATCCATCCATCCATCCATCTATCCATCCATCCATCCATCTATCAATCCATTCATCCAACTTCTCACCTTATCTCTAAGCGATCTCGTTCTTTCAGTCACTACCCAGAGTTCATGACCATAGATGAGAGTAGGAACATAGACTGACCAGTCAACAGAGAGCTTTGCCTTACAGCTCAGCTCTCTCTTCATCACAATGGACCGGCACAGAGTCCACAATACTGCAGATGCTGCACCAATCCGTCTGTCAATCTCATGCTCCGTTTTTCCCTCACTCGTGAACAAAACACCAAGATACTTGAACTCCTCCACTTGAAGCAGAACCTCACCATTGACCCGAAGAGAGCAGTCCACCCTTTTCTGACTGAGGGACATGGCTTTGCTCCACACAAATGTGCTCTTTGTTCTTTTGAAATTTCTTGTATCATAGACACATAAAGAGCTCAGAAGTCACTCTTTCAAATAATTTATCATTGGCATAAGCATGTTCATGTTTAAATAACTGTGTTGTTTTAGAGCACAATAGAAATGTGAAGGAAATTGGTCAGTGAGACACAACGCTATATTGTGGCCCACCATGGGGCCAATAACAGGCCTGGTAATCCTTTGCAAAGTAAACCAGTTCTGCTTGATTTTCTTTTTCACAAAATTATGTTTCACCATGGATCTTCTCAACATTCACTCAAACTCAGTAACAATAAGCCAGTAAGAATGATCTAAATGTGTCTCTTTTCCATAGAGATAAGCAGTCTTTTTGAAGGGATTGATGACGTGCAGAGGCATAGTTATAAAAAATAAATAAATAAGCCAGTTCTTTTGAAAGACAAATCCCTGTAAATCTCAAAAACAATGGCTTCTTTTTTTAAAATCCACCAGAAAAGCGGCAGAAGTCTGAAATCTGTTATCTATTCAGCCATATGGACGTCTCTCCAGGGATTTCTATACAAACCAGTAAACGGTACTGTTGCTATTTGTCCTATTTTGGGTTTTTAACTCACTTTATTCTTGTAGATTTTTTCTTCTTCTGAGCAATCAAAGCATATTTCCACATGCTTTCTGTCCAAGTTCTCCCTATTTTGGCACTAAAGGAACCCACTTTTGCAGCTGGTGTCCATGGGCTGCAGCAGCTCAGTGGTCAGTGTTTCAAAATCCTGACGCTGCAGGTTCAAGCCAAGAAAGGGCATCCGATGTAAAAATGATCAAATCTGTCATGCATATTTGCTTACTGTGTCGAATCCTGCAGAAAGGTGCAGCTACAAGAAAAAACATCATTGGTTGGTGTCTTAGTGGTAATTCCTGAATAGTATAATGTCCTCTCCTGGACATTGTTAAACACAATGCTGGCAAGCCTCTGTGTGGTTTTGATAAGGCCTTCATGCTTTGTGCACAGTGACTGAACAAAGTGCCGCCTGTTGACTTTTCATGTTTACACATATAGATTTGTTTCTCCTGTGCTGACGAGATGTCAGTGACTTGTTTAAAGGTCAAAGAAGGATGATTGTATTTAGACAGTGTTGACCCGGGATTCTTCCCTTTACAACAACAGGAAAAAAATCAACAGTGATCAATAAACTATTTTATTAGCTAAAAACTATTATTTGCCAAACACTGTAAAATCATTTCTTGTCGATAATCACTTAAACTTCAACATAAACTGAATAAGTAATTTTTAACTGTAACCGTATACAGATGTATATATCATGGATATTAAAATCAAACATGGATATGTTAGTTTAAAAGTACGATGAAGCTTTAGGGCCACGCTAAGAAAATAACAAATCAAAAGCCATACAATTATGAGAATAAAGTCGTGGTATTACTTGTAAAATCAAATAAAGTCTTAATATTACGAGATTAAAGTTGTCCGAGATTTTATTTATTTATTTACATCTCTCGTTTATTTATATAAATTTTTCCACGAGTCGGATCAACGACGCGACCTGTCAATCAATCCAGTAGGCGTGTCAGCAAATGACCAATCCAAAGCTAAATGAGTCATAATATCATCTGAACACTGACACGATGAAGCATTTTAACTGTGGTGTTGAGCATCTTGTTAAGTTATACTTTGGTATGGGTTTTACAAATAAGGATAGTTAATCTGTCAGCACATCAGCATCAAATTATTATCAGAATGAGGACTTTGAACCTGCTTACAGTAGGGTGGTACTCTCTGATGGGCTGCAGCACAGCTCTGCAGGTAAGGAGCATTTAGCTTCGGATTGGTCATTTGCTGACACGCCTACTGGATTGACTGACGGGTTGCATTGTGGATTCCACTTGTGGAAAAAAATAAAATAAAATAAACGAGAGCTGTTAAAAAAAGTCTTGTACGACATTACTCTTATAATTTTTTGGCTTTTAATAAAAATAATTCTTAGTGTGGCCCTAAAGCTCTGTCATATTAAAGGGAGATAAGCAGGTGATAATGTTTTTGCCTGTGTCTGTGGGTGTGCATGTCTGTTAGTAAAATATGTCTCAACTCACTGGACAGATTTGAATTAAACTCTTAAGAAGTGATCACCGATTGCGCATCTATTAACTTTTGGAGGCAGTCTAATTCAGTGTTTTTCAACCACTGTTCCGTGGCACACTAGTGTGCCGCGAGTGATCGTCAGGTGTGCCGTGGAAATTATCCAATTTCACTTAACTGGTCTAAAAAAGATTTTTTGAAAACGAATTAACTATCTGCGTTCGGCCGTACGTCATTCTACGCGTTCGTACGCAGAGGACCACGCGTATTCCCGCGGGGCATGTACGCGCAAAGCTAAATTTTTACGACCGCGAACGCAAGTTCGTTTTTGCACAATAAACTGCCCGGCGCCGGACTGTTTTGTATGCGACACAAATATATTAAATTCCCCTTCTTCATCCTTGATCTGTCCTTTTCTTTATTTTCTTTTTGCCAAAAGTCGTGATCGCTTCCTCCTCCGCTGACTCCATGACTGAAATGATGAGGAAATGAATGAATTTGTCACAAGCGAATTAAACTCGGGTCCAACGTGGCTGTGCAAGGTTCTGCAGATTTCCTGTCTGATGTGGGGGTTGCAGGACCAGTGCTCCCTGTTTTTAGTTTATTTTTTTTAGAACTTTTTATTAACATATAAACACAGAACACCGCTGCGGCAGGAGCTGCCAGTCACCTTTTTTTCCCCCACCCGACCTGTCAATCAATTCAGTAGGCGTGTCCAGAGGCGGTCCCTCATATGAGCTATCTTTGTTTACAATTTTGGTTGGTGGTGTGCCTCGTGATTTTTTCAATGAAAACACTGTGCCTTGGCTCAAAAAATGTTGAAAAACACTGGTCTAATTCAAGATGGCGGTCACAACTACACATAATTGACTGTAGTAAACATTGTAACATTAAGTCAGTTTTTATAGACAGTGATCTCAGACTGAGTATGATAGTGGCCAAGAGCCATTCACAACACACTCTTAAGATGACATCTTGAGATATTTTATGAGATCTTGGATAATGTTCATTTAAGATTGGACTGAAATGACTTGAGCGTCATTACTTTTCAACACAAGAAGTTTAGAATGCAGAGATATGCATATTTAATTCTGTGCTCGTCACAATATTAAAAAAGTAAAACGAACGCAATAATTTATTTTCTTGCCAACAAACAATGCAATGACATGCTTAAAAACCAACAAAGCATTGGGACTGTGAGGCGTTCCATTCTCAGAAATGTGAAAACTTTGTCCTCTTCAACAGAATTTGTGAGGAAGGGGAAAGCTGCAGGTGGTGGTCACAGCTCGGATGAGGGTTCCTCCATGGACTGCATGCCCTGTGAGAAGAACTGCGCCTACTGCAAGGACGACACCCCCTGTGTGGTGTTGGAGGAGGGCATTCTTCGCTTGGTTGTGCTCTCCTTCCAGTGCCTCTGCATGCTCATTGTCTTCATCAGCATGGTGCTCATATACCACTTTCGGAGGAACAAGGTAGGAATCTTTATGTGCTCCTATATTTTGTTAAATTGGAAGATTTGAGAGAAGAAAAAAAAATCCTCAAATGAGTTTGAGCTAAAGCAGCCCTATACAGATGTAGCGCTTGAATGTGGTTTATTTTCTTATTTTCTTCTTCTTCCTCGTTCTTAAAAAATGCGTATTTTTTCCTGTTAAATTTTCTAAAACTTTCTAACGGTAATTTTACATTAAATTATTTACTGCATTGATAAATCTTTATCATCTTCTCCCCGCGTTAACTTCACCTTTCGCGTTCCTAAAACACATTTATTTATTCTTTTTATGGTACATTGTTGGGACGACTCCGTGCATTCCCAAAAATTGCAGGAAAAAAAAAGAACAATATCAAAAAGATAATAATTCTGTGAGTTTTTCAATAAGTCGATCAGTCATTTTTATCTATTTTTTTTTGCATTTTTGTGAGGTTGGTTTCAGTCCTCCACAAATGAAATGACTGCTTTTTATTGTGGTTCTCACAATAAAACTATTGAATTACTGTTTTCTTTTCGGATCGAGACCAAATAACGTCTTTGGGCACTAACAAGTGTGTCCTATTAAGATCACAGTTAAACAAGTAATTACAAACAAACAAACAAAAACACAGTGTACATTCAACAAATTCTTGATTTGCATTTAAGACATGTTATTAAATGCATACAGTACTGTGATGAGTCATTGAATCGTCATGTCAGCAAATCTATGTGCTAGTCACAGAAAAACCGATAACAATTAAAAGAAAGAGTTGATGCAACTAATAATTTACTAGTTTACCTGTCTCAGTATTAGAGAAACTGAGGGGTTTATTTTCTAAACATAACGTCCCATGAAGACTTTTGGAAAAAAGATGAAATGTTTCAACAAGAAGAATCTGTCTTAACTTTGTTAGATTTTGGTTATTGAGCATACATCAGGGTATATGAACTGTATGAAAGAAAAAAAATCAATACAGCTTTTAAAGTTAGTTAAAAATTTAAACTGTGTTCTAATGGATGCCTTTGGTTCTTTCCAAAAAAAAAAAAAGTTAGACTACAGTATTTTCTGGTGTATAGGTCGCACCTGTGTATAGGTCGCATTGTCCAATTATCACCAATAGATTGGAAAAATCCCTAGATAGGTCGCACTGGTGTATAGGTCGCACCTACGTTTAGCTCTGCTGCAAATGTCTGCCACAGGAGCGCACAGCAAGGCTTTTAAGAAGATTAACACTTAAAAACAATTATTTGTTTGATAAAAATTATAGCAAATATATGTCTGAGCTGAACTTTTCCTTAATAAATGAACGTAATTGTGAAATGAGCTGGATTTAAAAATTTGTTTCGCCGAAAGTGATAACAAGCCATATATAGGTCACACCTGAGTATAGGTCACAGGCCTTGAAAAAAACCATAAAAAGGTGCGACCTATACACCGGAAAATACGGTATACTGTATAGGCAAAAGAGGCCAAAAGTACAGTGTAATAAATTGTGCAGATAGTTTGCCACTGTTGTGTTAGAGCTTGTCCTGCAGACAGACAAAATCTGACACATCTCTAAATGAAGGTGACATGTTTTTGAACTGCAGCTTTTTGTGTTTGTTTTGTTTTGCAGAGTATCAGAGCATCAGGTCTCATCCTGCTGGAGGCCATTCTGTGTGGAGCTTTGCTTCTCTACTTTCCGGTAAGACAGTGATGTTGTCTACGCTCCTTTCAACTAAAATGTAACATTTTTACTACGAATGAAGGTTTGAATTTAGTTTCAATGTTCACACTGTGAATATACAGCTGGGCCTTCAGATGTAATATTTCTGCAACCTGATAAATGCTGATGTCAAAGACACTACTACATGGTCCAAATACAGGAAGATGAAGTGCTCACTCCCTTTTTATGCTCACTATACATCACATAAG
>JBBPBX010070053.1:0-18693 GCA_038048925.1 Garcialebias charrua
TACAGAGAGGAATGCATTATTTTATGATAAATATGGGATCAATAAGGTACTGTATTTATAAAGAGTTTTGAATGTCCCACTAAGGAACATTAGAGGGTAGTAATGTTACTGCGAAGTAATGGGAGCTGTGAGCATTTAAAACAGTTCTGACAAAATTAGGTTTTAGAGGATTTTTAGGCTTTATTAAAAAACAGCTGTTTCCTGAAAAAAGAAAATAACAAAAACACAAACCAAACGCTGCTTCTCCACATCGAGAGGAGCCAGTTGAGGTGGCTCGGGCATCTGGTTAGGATGCCTCCTGGACGCCTCCCTGGTGAGGTGTTCCGGGCATGTCCCACCGGGAGGAGACCCAGAGGAAGACCCAGGACACGCTGGAGGGACTATGTTTCTCGGCTGGCCTGGGAACGCCTTGGGATTCCCCCAGAGGAGCTGCTCCAAGTGGCTGGGGAGAGGGAAGTCTGGGCCTCCCTACTTAGGCTGCTACCCCCGCAACCCGACCCCGGATAAGCGGACAAAAATGGATGGATGGATGGATGGACAAACCAAAGTAAATGCATGGCTATTGCCCCCCATAAAACCCAGAGTATGTGTTATGAATGGCTTTCAGCTCTACAAAAACAAATTTTGGCTTAATATTTGTAAAAATGAGCTATGGCTACACACTTTTTGTGTTTGCTAACGGTGAATAACCCTGGTCATTTTGAAACAGATTTTTTCTAAAAGTGTGTTTTGTTAAACTCCATCAAGTGACACAAGTGATATTTTGCTAACCGCCAAACAAATAAACATACAAACACACAAGCAATTACATGAACGTCTGCCTTTTATAACAGCAGGTGATGAAGGTGTTCAACAGCATGTGGACAACTTGGCACAATAGGCTCTTCTGCATTTAAAAAAATTACCGTATTTTCCCGACTATAGATCGCACCGGAATATAGGTCGTTTTGTCAAATTATTGGCAAAAATTTGACACAATTTTTATGATGAGTATTTACATATACTCAATAATGTATTTATAGGTATGCCATAAAAACATATGATAAAAAGATTAAAAAATAATGTGGCAGCAAACTTTGTGATAATTAATATATGTGTCATTCTCAACTGTTTTGGCCATGACTTCAGGTTTTATTAGTTAGAGAGTGTTTATTCAGGCATAAAATGACAATATTAGCATCCAGGCTACGAAGCAACACTACAGAGACTTTGAGAATAAAACACCACTTTGATTAGAATGAAGTGTTTGGGTTTGTGCTCAAACTACATGCAGTGACATCCTGGGACCATACATGATTTAGTACGGTATATATCTTCTATCATTTCATGCAAATTTGTAAGTTGATGTCAGTGGACCTTTAAAAGTCTTTGCATTTAGTTACTTTTAAAGTTTTAAGGTTTATTGTGTATTTTATATACATATATGATTAATTGAAATGGGTAAAGGAGTAATGACTAACCACCCAGGTACAGTACTGTAGGCTACTGTAGTTAGTTTGAATGAATTTTACAATCAACTTATTGTAATGCTTTGACACTGTGTTTTGTTGTAGGATGCAAGAAAAGAAGGAGCCATGGCCGCCCTAACGGTTGGAGTGCTGATTGTTCCCCCGACGAGGACAAGACACTATGGAGCTCCAGCCCACATCTGCTACTGCTGTGGAGGTAAATACAGTAACAGATAACACCAAAGGCTTTCCTCAGACAGTTTGTGTGTTGTTTCACACTGACTGAGGTGATGCTCCATGCCTCCTCCATGCCTCCTTCATGCCTCCTCCATGCCTCCTCGCCTGCCTGCAGTGACATCACACTGAACCATGTCACACATCACACCAAGGGCGGAGTGGCCATCGGGAGATTCGGGAGTTTTCCCGATGGGCCGCGTCATGAATGGGCCGATAGGCGCACGGGGAAAATGATGACGGTTGAATGAATCTGCTCAAAATCGACTTGTCCCTGACTTTAGGCTGCAGGCTGCAGGCTCTTAAAGGGAGGGAGCGCTGATCGCTTTAAGAGACTGCAGCCTGCAGCCTCTTAAAGCGCTGATCCCTTTAAGAGACTGCGCCGCACAGGGCCGGCAGCTTGGGAGCTACCATTTGATAAAAAACACCCCTGAAAATTCACCGTTGGTTGAGTCCACCCCAGCAGCGAAGCACGTATTTTCCAAAACATCAGCTGATGGAGCAGCGCGGAGTCCAAACTGCTAATTAGCAATAAAAATGGATAGGAAGGGGCCGTGGAGCTGAAAAAGTCAGGTTGAAGAAAAGAAAGGCGGAGGAAGCTGCCAAATGTGCAAAGCTTACAGACATTTTTTCAAAGAGACAGAAGAAGCAACAGGTAATATAAATTAAAAACTAGCATAATAAATTAAGCTAATGTCACAACGTTGTACTATGTCACTAAACATGCATGAAAGTCAAGTGGGACCTAAACTGACAGCCTGAGCCTAATTAGAAATAAAAGCAGAAATATATAAATTGACCAATAAATAAATAAACGTCAAAGGACAATTTAAATTAAAAGATAACTTTATCTCATACCCTGATGCATGCTCAATAATCCAGGTAGAAAAATCTAAAAAAGCTAAGTCTGGTCTTCTGGACATTTTTTGCTTTGTTTTGTTTTGTTTCTTGAATGTCCAGAGGACCAGACTTAGCTTTTTTAGAACTTTATCTCATGTTTTAAAAATTAATTGACCATCATGTTTTTTTTCCAGCTTAGTTCCAACAAATTATATATTTTAATTCATAATTTTACATTTTACTGTGCTTAAAATACCGGTAGGCCTATATATTTTTTTGTTTTTACTTTTACTCTTAGATGACTTGTGTTATGTAATTAAATGTAATTATTTTTTTAATTTTCCACACAAGTCCTTATTTACGTAATGAGGCAGAAATGCATGAGGTGAAGTGAAAACAGGAGACAGAAAAATGTTAAAGCAACACATTTAATAGACAAATAAAAATAAACTCATGCATATGCATACATATTGCAACCAATGCCAAACTTGTCTCTGATTTTGCTTGTCTTGACCCTAAAAACTTTTCAGAGATGAGGCTTAAAGGACTCAAGAGCTCAGCACTTCAAGCAACAAGCAAAAATCTGCTTAGATTTGATGAGAGAGCCACAGTGAGTACTTTACACACAGAGCTGTCCAGTCTTGGGATAGGCTGAAAAAGTCCCCTCTGGAAGAGTCCACTGTCAAGATGGTACTGAGATGGAACAGGGTTGAACCAGAGATTGAACTTGAAAGCAGGGCTTGTTCTTCTTGCAGAAACTGTGTTATCTGTGTTTACCTTATATTGACACAGTATAACCTTTTCACAGATGCCTATATAGGGCTGGCATACAAATATTTGTTGTCTCATGTTGCATGTGAAAGCTTCTCTACTCTCAAGTTCATCAAGAATAGACTATGAAGCACACTTAACCAGGAGCATTTGGAGGCATTTATGCTGATGTCCACAGAGAAAGAACTTCTTATGTCCATTGACAATGACAAAGTAACACATATGGTGGCAGAAACTAGTGCACTTCTTAGGCGCTTACTGATGCTGTAGATCACATGTCAAACTCGAGGCCCATGGGCCAAATCTGGTCTCATTGACATTTTATCTGGCCTCAAATTTAATATTTTGAATGTAAAATAGTTTTATGGTTTATCTTTTTGTCACTGTATTTAGTGCAAACTTCTCATGACAGCTGGCCAACGTTCAAGCCAACAAAATTACGTTTTGAGTTTTTCAGTAATCTTTGAGTCTGATATGGAAAGAGCAACAAAGAATTGACTTATCATTTTCTGTTTTTTAAGTCAACTAATTTAGTTTTTTTCCCACCTGATTTGCTGAATTGTAACAAAATGTAACTAAAAATTATAACCAAAAAAAAAGTTGTTGATTGTATTGCAATTAAAAAAATATTATAGGCTACATTTTTGCCAAATATTTTTAAAATGTGAAAAAATGGGCCACTCTTGGCCATTAAACTCCCGGGCTGAAAAGTTGTCCCACTCCGCCCCTGCATCACACTGACCAATGTCAGACACCTCCAGAACTCTGACCTCCTCATCTGAACAGCTCCAGCTGAAATAAGCGTCCTCTACAGCACTGTGAGCCATTTTAACAACTTGTGTGTGTGTGGTCTCATGTTTCTGTAAGGATAACTAACACATGTGTTCAAAAAAGGCGTTCAATACAGGATCAACTGGACTTTATTTGTTGCAGAAAACACATGTGTGTTCTGTGTATCACACTGACTCCAGTCATCTGGCAACTCCTGCCTCTTCCAGCATCCTCACATCAGGACCACACACCTGACGTGAACTCGCATCTTACCTCTGAGTCCCGCTGCATCTTCCTGCATCATCCTGCCTCCTCTAGCATCCTCCCATCACATCAGGACCTCACACCTAACCTGAACTCACATCTTACCTTGGCCTTTCTGGACTCACATGCTCACATTGATGGTTGCACTGCTTCTGTTGCTCAATGCATAAGCAGTCCCATCTGATCCGGGTTTGACCAGCAAGTTTTGACACCAAAAAGACTACCTTCACTTCAATCAAAGTAAGGGAACTTTTCTTTTTTATGCTGTTGCTGTCCTGGCTGGTTCTACATTTCTAAAGTTCATGGAGTGGACACTATGGCACTGTTGTTTTTTAAACTTGATGCTTGCAACATCTTTCTGGATGATGTCACTTGTTTCTGGTGTTTGTTTGCAACATGATTCAGATGGATGTCATGTGTTCATGATGGATTTGACTTGTTCCTGATGGGTGTAACTTGGTTCTGATGGATGTGACTTGATTCTGATGGATTTGACTTGTTCATGATGGGTGTGACTTGTTTCTGATGCATTTCACTGGTTTCTGATGGATGTGATACATGATGTCACATGATGTCATATGGGTGTGACTTGGTTATTCAATCAAAGTAAGGGAATGTTGTTTACTATCAGAGTCAGAGTCAGAGAGTCAGAGAGAATTTATTGTCATTTGCACCGCATGTAGTACATGTGTTGAAAACGAGATTATGTACACAGGGTCCCAGTTACATCCAACAACAAATGCAAGAGAAATACAATAATAACATCTAGGATTAACTAAGAGAGACATCACATCAGCTAGTAATACACTAAGCCCTAATGTAGTAGAAAAACATCATTATAAACAGCAGCACGAACATGAGCAGATGGTCACAGATGAACGCAGCAACAAGAAACAGATCAGTACAGTATCAGTATGATGTGACATTTTGCAGTGTTTATTCTTATTATTTATTTATTCATGAGTCTAACAGCCTCAGGGTAGAAGCTGTTCCTCAGTCTAGTGGTTCTACATTTGATGCTCCTCAACCTCCGTCCCGAGGGGAGTGGGGCAAAGAGTGAGTGTGCTGGGTGAGTGAGGTCTTTCATGATGCAGGTGGCTCTTTTCCTGCATCTGGAGGTGTAAATGTCTGTGATGGTGGGGAGACTGACTCCAACAGACTTCTGTGCAGCCTTCACCACTCTCTGCAGAGCTTTCCTCTCTGCAACTGTGCAGCCTCCATGCCACACGTTGATGCTGGAGCACAGGACGCTCTCCACTGCACACCTGTAGAACGAGGTGAGGACTGGGCTGCTCAGACCAGCTCGTCTCAGCCGTCTGAGGAAGTAGAGTCTCTGATGACCTTTCTTGATCAGGCTGGTGGTGTTATTGCTCCAGCTGAGGTTATCATTCAAGTGTACACCCAGGTATTTGTAGCTGGAGACCACCTCCACCGCAGATCCACCTATATACAGTGGGGTGTGGGTGTGTTTGTTCCTTCTGAAGTCCACAATCATCTCCTTCGTCTTCTTCACATTCATGTGAAGGTTGTTCTCTTTGCACCAGCTCTCCAGATGTTCCACCTCCTGTCTGTAGCTGGATTCATCATTATCTGTGATGCATCCCACCACAGCTGTATCATCTGCAAACTTAACAATATGACAGCCTGGATGTGTGGCTATACAATCATATGTGAGCAGAGTGAACAGAAGAGGGCTCAGCACACATCCCTGAGGAGAGCCAGTGCTGAGGGTGATGGTGGAGGAGGAGAAGTTGTGGATCTTCACGGACTGTGGTCTGTCTGTTAAGAAGTCTAAGACCCAGTTACAAATAGAGGGGCTTAGTCCAAGTGTGGATAGTTTGTCTATCAGAGTTTGGGGGATCATGGTGTTGAAGGCAGATGTGAAGTCCACAAAGAGCAGACGCACGTATGAGTCCTTCTGATCCAGGTGGGTGAGAGCAGTGTGGACCACGGAGGAGATGGCGTCCTCTGTTGATCGGTTCTCACGATATGCATATTGATGAGGGTCCTCGTTGATGTTGACGGCTGTCTTGATGTGGGACATGACCAGTTTCTCAAAACATTTAGCGACTATCGGGGTGAGGGCCACCGGTCTATAGTCATTCAGACCAGTCACTGTGGAGCTTTTTGGGACTGGGATGATGGTGGCGGTCTTCAGGCAGGTGGGAACTGACTCCAGTGCAAGTGAGGTGGTGAAGATGTCAGCCAGCACCTCACAGAGCTGGTCCGCACATTCCTTCAGAACTTTCCCTGGGATGTTGTCTGGACCCGTAGCTTTATGAGGGTTGATCCTTCTGAGACTGCCTCTCACTTCTGCTGCGGTCACTTTGAGGTGCTCCTCGTCTGGTGATGAGGTGAGTCTGGTGCTAGTTGGTCTGTTTGGATCATCAAAACGTGCATAAAACTTATTGAGGGCATCAGGCAGGGATGGGTCCCTGGGGCATTGTTTGCTTTTGCCCTTGTAGTCTGTTAAGCATTTGATGCCCTGCCACATGCTCCTTGGATCATGTGAGGTGAACTGTCCCTCGATCCTCTGTGCATACGCGGCTTTGGCCTTCTTTATGCCATCATTACTATGCTATTTCTGTGATGAAAAATAACTTTTTAAAAGTAGCTGCACTTTGCACTAAGGCACTTTGTTTTTATAGTATTTTTAATTATAGAAAGTGCTGTGTAGAAAAGCACTGTTGTACAGAAAAAACATTACAGGTATTGTTTTATAGATGAATGTGTGGTGTAATGTGCTAGCTAACTGCTTGTAAATAAAGTTCTGTGCATGTTTAAGGATCAGTATGTATTCTTGTTCACTGTCATGTTGCTAAACGGGTGTGCACCACAGCGTTCGTGTGTTTTTCCGATTTACTAGCGATGTTTCGGTTTTACGAGATAGCCACGTGCAAGCTTTCCGACATACGAGATTTTCATGTTACGAGATAGTCTGAGGTACGGAACTCGCTCGTAAATCGGTGACTCCCTGTATCTCCTTCTTCTTTCGGCTTTTCCCTTTTCAGGGGTCACCACAGCGAGTCATCCTCCTCCACCTCACTCTGTCCTCTGCATCCTCTGTCCTCACTCCAACTACCTTCATGTCCACTCTAACTGCATCCATATATCTCCTCTTTGGCCTCCCTCTTCGTCTTTTTCCTGGCAGCTGCATTTCTAACATCCTTCTACAAATATACCCACTGTCCCTCCTCTGGACATGTCCAAACCATCTCAGTCTGGCCTCCCTAACTTTATCTCCCAGTTGTTCAACATGTGCTGTACCTCTGATGATCTCATTCCTGAACTTATCCATCCTTTTCACTCCTAAGGAGAACCTCAGCATCTTCATTTCTGCTACTTCCAGTTCTTTCTCCTGTCTTTTTGTCAGTGCCACTGTCTCCAGACCATACAATATAGCTGGTCTCACCACTGTCTTGTAAACTTTTCCTTTGACCTTTGCTGACACCTTTTTGTCACAAATCACTCCTGAAACTTTTCTCCATCCACTCCATCCTGCCTGGACTCTCTTTTCACCTCTTTACCACAGTCCCCATTTTCCTGGACAGTGGACCCCAAATACTTGAAGTCCTACACCTTTGTGACCTCTGCTCCTTGTAGCCTCACTGTTCCACTGGCCTCCCTCTCATTCACACACATGTACTCTGTCTTACTATGGCTGACTTTCATTCCTCTTCTTTCAAGTGAATACCTCCACCTCTCCAAGTTCTCTTCCACCTGTTCCCTGTTCTCACCACATATCACAATGTCATCTGCAAACATCATAGTCCATGGGGATTCCTACCTGACCTCATTTGTTAGTCGGTCCATCACCAGAGCAAACAAGAAGGGGCTCAGAGCGATCCTTGATGCAATCCCACCTCCACCTTGAAGCTATCTGTCACTCCTACAGCACATCTCACCACTGTCCTGCTTTCTTCATACATGTCCTGCTGTCTTCATACATGTCCTGCTGTCTTCATACATGTCCTGCTGTCTTCATACATGTCCTGCTGTCCTCATACATGTCCTGTACCAGTCTAACATACTTTTCTGCCACTCCAGATTTCCTCATGCAATACCACACCTCCTCTCTTGGCACCCTGTCATATGCTTTTTCTAAATCCACAAACACACAATGGAGTTCTTTCTGACCCTCTCTGTACTTCTCTATCAACATCCTCAAAGCAAAGATGGCATCTGTGGTGCTCTTTCTTGGCATGAAACCATACTGCTGCTCACAGATAGTCACCTCTTGTCTAAGCCTTCCTTCCACAACTCTCTCCCAGATCTTCATTGTGTGGCTCATCAACTTAATTCCCCTGTAGTTGCTACAACTCTGTACATCACCCTTGTTCTTAAAAATGGGAACCAGCACACTTCTTCTCCATTCTTCAGGCATTTTCTCACCCTCAAATATTCCATTAAACCTCTTAAGTTGATTAAAAACAACTTTCTCTAAAAATTTTGACAGAAAAGGTAGTTTTGAAATGGGTCTATAATTTAAGAGCAGTGCTGTATCGAGGTTCTTCTTCTTTATGAGAGGCTGCACCACAGCATGTTTAAAAGAAGCTGGAACACAGCCAGATAACAGGGACATGTTAATCATGACAAGAACTAATGGTCCAAGTGTGCTAAAAACTTCTTTGAACAGTCGAGAGGGAACACAGTCCAAAGGTGAATTAGAAGGATGCATGTGATCCACAATGTCCTTTAAAACAATTAAAGTCACTGGTTCAAACTGTTCAAAGGAAGCTGAGGATGGAGGGAATGAGGATGGATCTGTGTAAATTTGTGTTGAAGAGGGTCTCAGAGCAGTGATTTTATCTATAAAAAATTTAGAAAACTGTTCACACAGTGCAGGAGATTCAGCAACATGACCAGCATCACAAGGATTTACAACAGAGTTAAAAACATTAAAAAGAACCTGCGGTCTGTGACTGTTGTTTGAAATCATGTTAGATAAAAAAGCTGTTTTTGCAGCTTTAACAGCACTCTGATAATTTGACAGGCTGTCTTTAAATAAGTCCAGGGAAACCTGCAGTCTGTCTTTACACCACTTCCTCTCAGCCCGTCTGCACAGGCGTCTGAGCGCGCGTGTGTGTTCGCTCAGCCACGGCTGACATGACTTCCTCCTTTTGATCTTCAGCGGAGCAACAGAGTTCAGAATGTCAGAGCATGTGGAACTAAAAAGTTCAGTAAACTCATCCACGCTGGACACAGAGCAGAACTGAGGGTTGCAGGAGACAGAGTCATTAAAACCAGTGGAGAAGTGCAGCGCAGTGTTTGAAATTCATTCATTCAACCTTTATTTAGTCAGGTAAATCTTTTGAACCTCATGGGCTCATTTACGAAAGCGACCTGCTAAAACTAAAGAACAATGAACAGCAATGGTAGAATTTCCTTAAACAATAAACAAACAAACAATAAACAATAGAAAACAAAAGAGAGAAAAAAAAATAATATATATATATATATATTTTTTTTTAACAAAGTATCAAAAAACTAGCAAAACATTATAAGGTAGACGTATAAAATCAAAGACAGGAACAAATCTGCATTGGTTTTTGCCAGGATTCCAACAGATTCTGAAAACCATTTAGAGAAGTCAAGGTCGAGAGCTTCAGATCTTTTTGTAAGATATTCCATGAAGCAGGAGCGGAGTAGGAGAAGGCCCTTTTTCCAAGTTCAGTCCTCACTGACGGAACACTGCAGGTAATCATGTCCTGAGAGCGCACGCTGTAGCTGCACTCACGCAAAGACATGTAGGAGGAGATGTATGAGGGCAGCAGACCAAGAAGTGATTTGAAGATGAAAATGTACCAGTGGAAGAGTCTGCGTGAGGTTAATGATGTCCAGTTAACCAGTGAATACAGGGTGCAGTGGTGGGTACGATAATCACAGCCAGTTATGAATCTTAGTGCACCATGATAGACAACATCCAACATCCGCAGGGTGCTTGTAGGAGCATTCATGTAGAGAATGGTGAAATGGTGAAAAGAAAAGTCATACATTTGTTTGCTTTATTGTAATCTCTGCTTTAAATAAATCTGACATTGTTTATTATAAAATAGATTGATTTATTGCTTCTGTTTGTTGAAAAATACTTGAGAAGGTATTAAAAAAAAATGCATTTTAAATCACAATCGCAATTTATAGAAAAAAAATTGCAATTAGATTATTTTCCAAAATCGTTCAGCCCTACTGGCAAGGACTTTGAGAGGTCCCTGCTGTTGAGGTGTGAGGTGTGATTTGTCAATTTACATACAGTAGGATGTGTGTGTTTTCTGTAAGCCCTGCTTTCACACGCTGAACTTTGAATGTGTCACAGGTACAGTATTTTCTGGTGTATAGGTCGCATTGTCCAATTATCACCAACAGATTGGAAAAATCCTTTGATAGGTCGCACCTACGTTTAGCTCTGCTGCAAATGTCTGCCACAGGAGCGCACAGCAAGGCTTTTAAGAAGATTGTGTGTGTGTTAGCTTTCAATTTACATAGGTTGGTGCGTGTCACCTCAGCCTGTTTATAACTTCACTCTCTCACAGCCTGCTCATTGAGAGAAACCAGTTTGACTTCTCTGGGTCGATTCCGCGGGGAAGTGTCCGGAAGTAGGAGGAGCAGGAGAGAAGAGTGGAGAGCTGGACAAACTTTTCAAGGGCGGTAGGAGCTGAAATTGTTTGGTGGATTGCATAAACTGAGCTCTGACTGTAGTATTATGACCTCCTCTTCAGGAGGAAAGAGTGAGAATGAGATGGAATGGATGATGGCAAACTCATCAAAAATGAAAAAGGCACAAAGAAAAAGACACGGAAGAGACAGTAGCTTGTCAGAAGAAAGTGAGCCACAAATTGAAATGACAAGTAAAAAGTCAAAAACAGTTCAAGTCCAAGAAATCAAACGCAGGTGGAGTTAATTAGGGAAGACAAATGGAAAGTAATGGCGGAGTTTAATCAAGATGGAAGAAACTTTCATCCAATAAAACTAACAAATGCAATAGAGGAAGAAATTGGGAAAATAAAGTTAGCCAGACTCATGAACAATAAAATAATTCTTATATACGCAGTCAATAAACAGCAGCAGGACAAAATATTAAAAATGACTACTCTTGTGGGAGAAAGGATTAAAGCATTCATTCCAGGTTATTTAAGCAGATTAAGAGGAGTAATATCAGGAGTTCCTGTAGAAATGACACCCGAGGAAATAAAACGTGAAATTAGAGGAGGCAAAGTAATCGAAGCAAAAAGGATCACAAGTAAAAAAGATGGAATAATCAAAGAAACAATGGCCATCATCCTACACTTTGAGAACACAATGCCAGAATGTGTGCAGATGGGATTTGTAAATTACCGAGTCAGAGACTACATTCCAAACCCTCTCAGATGTTTTATATGTCAAAGAATGGGACACACAGCAAAGGAATGTAAAGGGAAAATAAGGTGTGCAAGATGTGGGGGTCCACATGAGTATGGGAAGTGTGAGGCAGAGTCGAAGGTAAAATGCTGCAACTGTGGGGGAGAGCACAGTGCAGCATATGGAGGGTGTGTAGTTCAGAAGGAAGCCAGAGAAGCCCAAAGAATTAAAATAACAGAGAGAGTATCATACGCTGAAGCACTGAAGAGGGTGAGAATAGTTGAAACGAAAGAAGTGCGTAATGAAGAAATTATCCAGAGAAAGGTGAAAAGCGTAAATGATAGTCAGAAGAACCAGACGAAGTCACCGATACCACCAGCACCAGAACATACCACATGCAATCACAAATGTAAAATAGATGAAAAATCAATGATAGTGGAAAAGGAGAAGTTTCTTGCATTTATCTGTCATATCGTTAACGTAACAATACAAATGAAAAAGAAAAGTGATAAAATAAAATCCATTGTGGAAGCAGCAGGAAGGTTTCTTGATATGAAAGAAATACAAGCAGACCAGATCCACACACTATTAACAACAGTTGAACCAACAGGAAATGGACTAGGAACGGAATAGGAATGGTTTTTCATATTCTCCAATGGAATGCTAGGAGCTTGATAGCTAATGGTCAAAACTTAAAAAATACATATACCAGTTAGAAACACTTCCAGATATTATATGTGTACAGGAAACATGGTTAAAACCCCATTTAGACTTTAGAATTAATGGATATAGTACAATAAGGAAAGACAGAAGTACTGGAAGCAGTGGAGGAGGGTGTGCAACATTTATCAAGGATGGAATAGAATATAAGGAAATCCACCATTCAACACTATATGAATGTACTGTACATGTATTAACATAGAAATATACAACTTAAAAAGAATTGGACAGGAGGAGACCCAGAGGAAGA
Organism: Garcialebias charrua; assembly: GCA_038048925.1. Lineage (NCBI taxonomy): Eukaryota > Metazoa > Chordata > Actinopteri > Cyprinodontiformes > Rivulidae > Garcialebias > Garcialebias charrua. The sequence continues at coordinate 12,634 of JBBPBX010070053.1, forward strand.
CCCAGGACACGCTGGAGGGACTATGTTTCTCGGCTGGCCTGGGAACGCCTTGGGATTCCCCCAGAGGAGCTGCTCCAAGTGGCTGGGGAGAGGGAAGTCTGGGCCTCCCTACTTAGGCTACTACCCCCGCGACCCGACCCCGGATAAGCGGACGAAAATGGATGGATGGATGGAAAAAGAATTGGACATATCAAGATACATAATTTTTATAACCCATGTAAAAATCTAAACAATGAGGTATTTAAGGGAATATCAGGAGGGATAAACAGGAGAGAAATATGGTGCGGGGATTTTAATGCACACAATAGCTTATGGGTAGGCATGTAACGAGATCTCGTTGTACGAGATCTCGCGATATTAAACTCCCGCAATATCTCTCGTTGAGAGGTAACGTTGTCTCGCGAGACGCTAATGCTAGCGCTAGCAGAGCCCCTAGCAAGTCAGCGTCACGGACAGCATGGCTTCGCCGGATGAAGTTGCTACAGAAGACGCCCCAACTACTGATGGAGGGTCCCGGTGCCGCAGACGCCTCTACATTGATGGAGGGTCCCGGCGCTGCAGACGCCTCTACATTGATGGAGGGTCCCGGTGCCGCAGACGCCTCTACATTGATGGAGGGTCCCGGTGCCGCAGACGCCTCTACATTGATGGAGGGTCCCGGCGCTGCCGACGCTGCCCCGGATGTAAAGACACACGCGTAAACACCGGTGTGACCGGTGTTGCCAGATAGAGTCCCACCCACCCAAAGCACTCTTTACCCGCAAAAGTCAGAAGGAAAATCGCGGTGAACCGCCCAATCTGGCAACACTGGTGAGTGACGGCTGCAGATTCAGCGCTGATGCGGATATTTATGTTCAATTTTTGGAAAGTCCTGCGTGAATATCTATTTTTTTTAAACAAAGTTGAACGTTCTAAGGTCTAAGGAGATTCAATCAGTAAAATGAAGACATCAGTTGGGTTTGTAATACATGTTAAAACAGAATAAAAGCCTTTTTGCGGCATAAAACCGATCTTTGAAGTTTTCTTGAACTAATATTAAAATCTCGTCTCGTTCTCGCGAGCTCTGTAATTTGTCTCGTCTCGTCTCGTGAGTTTTGTGTATCGTTACACCCCTACTTATGGGGTAGTAGCAAAACAGACAGTAATGGAAACATCATTGAAGAAATGATGGATGAAAGATCACTGGTTTGTCTCAATAATGGTCAAGGCACAAGATTTAATATCAATAAAGGTTCAGTCTCATATTTAGATTTAACTTTAGTATCAGATAATCTTGCAAAATCCTGTGATTGGAATGTAAATGGAGAATCTACATTGGGGAGTGATCATTTTCCTATTAGTACAATTATAAATGACAAAATAATCCAACAAGAGGACATAATGTCAACAAGATGGTGCTTTAAGAAAGCTAACTGGGAAACATTCAAAATTAATTGTGAGAAAAATAGTAATTTAGTTACTCTTACAGGGAACATTGATGAATGCAATAATCAGGTATTAGAGCTCATTTTAAATGCAGCACACTCAAATATTCCAAAAGTAGTTTTAAAAAGAAAATCAAAAGTTGTTCCGTGGTGGACAGATGACTGCAGTAAAGCAATTAAAGAGAGAAACAAGGCTCTAAAAACATTACAGAAAAACATGAACAGAGAAAATCTTATAGATTTTAAAAGAAAAAGGGCAGTAGCACGTAGTCAGAGTCAGAGTCAGAGAGAATTTATTGTCATTTGCACCGCATGTAGTACATGTGTTGAAAACGAGATTATGTACACAGGGTCCCAGTTACATCCAACAACAAATGCAAGAGAAAAACAATAATAACATCTAGGATTAACTAAGAGAGACATCAGCTAGTAATACACTAAGCCCTAATGTAGTAGAAAAACATCATTATAAACAGCAGCACGAACATGAGTCATTATGAGCAGATGGTCACAGATGAACGCAGCAACAAGAAACAGATCAGTATCAACATGATGTGACATTTTGCAGTGTTTATTCTTATTATTTATTTATTCATGAGTCTGACAGCCTCAGGGTAGAAGCTGTTCCTCAGTCTAGTGGTTCTACATTTGATGCTCCTCAACCTCCGTCCCGAGGGGAGTGGTGCAAAGAGTGAGTGTGCTGGGTGAGTGAGGTCTTTCATGATGCAGGCCATTAAAGGAGCTGTATGTAACTTTTCTAACAATATATTTTTAACATATTTCTTCACTCTGTCACTACCTCCTGACATACTGATTTTAGACAAGTAATCTCTGAAAAAAACTATTGTCCCCTTGCTTCTCTAAAAGCATTTCTAAAAAGCCACAGTGACCCGCCGTTAACCAGCCAATAAAACAGAGTTTGTAACCAGCCAATAAAAACAGAGCTTGAATTTGAATCAGCCAATAAAAACAGAGCTTGAATTTGAATTTTAGCAGAGCAAGGGGTAAGTTTCTGGTCCCTCCCCCTCAGAGCCATGTCTCTGTTCAAAATTTTCCTAAGTTCCAACGTGTTCCAGAAATTACATACTGAACCTTTAAGGAGGCAAAAAAGAAAACTTGGAGAGATTATTGTTCATCAATAGGATATAAAATAAATCTGCAACAGGTGTGGACTATGATTAAGAAAATGAGTGGGAAAAGAAGTGAACTTAAAATTCCAGCACTGATTAAAAATAAAGAGATAATGGTTTCAAATAAAGACAAGGCTGATTCTCTTGGTGAGGCGTTTGCTGCAACCCACAGTGGAGAACATCTGGAACAACTTCACAGACAGCAGAAAGAACAAAAACTCAAAACATTCAATGATGTAGGACAGAAGAAAAATAAATCCATGTCAACACTTGATGACCATATAACTATGAAAGAAATCAAAATGGCGTTAAAAGACACAGGTTACTCAGCTCCAGGAGAAGATAACCTATGCTATGTTATGTTTAGAAATCTTCCAGAAATAACATTAAATATTATATTAAAACTGTTCAATAAAATATGGGAAGAAGGAACTGTCCCAAAGAGTTGGAAACGAGCCATAATTCTACCATTTAATAAACCAGGGAAGGATCCATCATGCGCAGACAACTACAGACCCATAGCATTATCCCATCTATGTAAACTGTTTCAAGATGGCGCCGGTTGTCATGGCACGCTATCTAACTCCTCTCCTGAACTTTTTACTGCTGTTCGTGTTCTGCCTTTTTTTCATCGACGATGCATCCTCGCTCCTGGTCTATGATCGATCAACTCTTCTAAGTCTCCAAGACTCGCTGATCAACACACCGGCTACTGGCAAATATGGACATTTCAAGCCTCCTCCACCTCCACCTTTCTTGGCGTCCATTCCTGCCTACCTACAACGCAACGCGACCTCGCTGCCACGCAGCAAGCGGCGCAGAAGACGCGGAACGAGGGCAGGCGTCCTGGTGAGATTTAAAAAGTATCTCTCGTCTCACAACACGCCGACGGCTGACTTACCTCCTGAATTCAGCGTCTTTGATGTCCGTCGTTCTTTCGCTCGCCGCCACAGATGCCTTGTTGCTATCAATCATGACGCCAGCGATCAGTATCCATTTTGTCCCCCGGTGAAGAACCAGAACCGAGGCTGCGTTAAACAGAACCTCCGCCCGCTCGCTCGAGCTGAGAGTGACGTAACTGGCTGCGTTCCAACCCGTGCAGCACTGTTTAACGCCAGATCGATCACAAATAAAACTTTTATATTAAGTGATTTGATCTCAACTCATCGTCTGGATCTGTTTTTGATTACGGAAACCTGGCAGAAATCTGGAGACAACAGCTGCTTCTCTGAACTCCTCCCAAATGGCTACTCCCACCTGAGCGCTCCGCGTGGGTCTGGAAGGGGGGGGGGGCCTGGCTGCAGTCTTCAATGAGGCGTTCAAATACCGTTTGTTGCCTCAGAAAAACTACTCCAGTTTTGAAAGCATGATTTTTGTGCTGGAATCTGCAAAACCTATTCTGTGTGGCCTCTTTTATCGGTCTCCTCAATACAATAAAAACTTTCTCAGTGAGTTTTCTGAACTACTGGCTGAACTGCTGCCAAAGTTTGACTCTTGGCTTTTCTGTGGGGACTTCAACGTGCACACCTGCTGCCCAAGTAATCAGCTTGGATGTGAGTTTCAGGACCTCCTGGACTCTTTCAACCTGTCGCAGTCGGTCTCGGGGGCCACACACAGTCAGGGTCATACACTCGATTTAATTATCTCCCATGGCCTTCAAATACCTACTGTGGAGATCCTGGACACCTGTATTTCAGACCATTTTCCCATCTTATTTGAATTTTTCACCTCTCCTGCACCGAAAGCTATTCTCCCAGCACGTTTCTGCCGCTCCATCACCCCATTAACTCCAAGTCAGTTCACTGATGCCTTTAAGAGCACTGAATTTTGCTCTGCTGTCAGCCTGGACCCATCTCTACATCCTGAGGACTTCATCAGCTCCTTCCATCACACCTGCACGACGATCTTGGACTCCATCGCTCCTCTCAAACAGGCATCTTCAAAGAACAAACCTTCACCATGGCTCAACGAAACGACGCGAGCTCTTCGACAACGTTGCAGAAAAGCAGAGCGAATATGGAAGCGCGACCGGCTTCATGTATCTCAAGGAATACTGAGAGACTGTCTCTGTGAGTATCATAATGCTGTGAAACAGGCCAAGTCACAGTACCTCTCCAATTTAATCTCCACCAGCTCCAACCGGCCGAGGACGCTTTTCAGCACACTCCAGTCTGTCATCAACCCATCTGTCAATGTTCTGAAAACTGCCACACAGTCTACCTGCGATGACTTTCAGAGCTATTTTGTCAACAAAATAGACTCTATCAGACAGAACATTGTCAGTTCATCCAACACCATCCAGTCATGTGCCTCTGCAATAACCACAGCTGTTTTTGACCAATTTGACCTGGTCTCACTGCCTCACCTCACCAAGGTGGTTCAGCAGATGAAACCAACTAACTGTTCTCTGGACATCATTCCCTCTAAAATGTTCAAACAATCCTTTGATGTAATTGGTCCTTGTGTTTTGTCATTTATTAACAGCTGTCTATCTTCAGGTTTTGTGCCATCTGCTTTCAAACACGCTGTGGTCAGGCCTCTTCTCAAAAAACCAGGCCTAGATCCTACAGCTCTCTCTAATTTCAGACCAGTTTCCCATCTGTCATTTCTATCAAAGGTCCTAGAAAAGATTGTTTTTATTCAACTTCAATCTTTTCTAGAACTCAACAACCTGTTTGAAAAATTTCAGTCAGGTTTTCGAGCTCGTCACAGCACTGAATCTGCACTGCTCAAAGTACAGAATGACATTCTTCTGTCCCTGGATGCAAAAAACCCTGCTCTGCTGGTGATGTTAGACCTCTCAGCAGCTTTTGACACCGTCGACCATCAGGTACTAATCAACCGCTTGTCTCAGCAGGTTGGCCTCCAGGGAGCTGTGCTTGAGTGGTTCAAATCTTACCTGTCTGGGAGAACTTTTTCTGTCATGATAGGCGATCTGTCCTCCTCTTCATCAACCCCTCTGACCTCTGGCGTACCACAGGGATCTATTCTAGGGCCAGTCCTCTTCTCTCTTTACATGCTGCCATTAGGATCAATCATCACACGTCATAACCTGTCTTTTCACATGTATGCAGACGATTTACAAATCTATCTGCCAGTCACTCCCAACCCCTCACTCAGTTCAAACACTCTTGTCAACTGCTTAAATGACATTAAGCACTGGCTCTCTCAAAACTTCCTCCACCTAAACACAGATAAAACTGAATGCATTTTATTTGGTGCACCTGATGACACCAGCAACATCCTTCCCAGTCCCAGTGTTGGTTTTCCCCTCCCCCACTTCAACCCGGTGGTCAGAAATCTTGGAGTGCAGCTTGACTCCAACTTAAAGCTTGATAAACAGATCAGTTCTGTTGTCAAGACCAGCTTTTTCCAGCTCCGTCTGCTCTCCAAAGTCAAGTCATTTCTCAGCCGTGGTGATCTGGAGAAGGCCATCCATGCCTTTGTGACCTCCAGACTTGATTATTGTAATGCTTTGTATGTTGGTATTAATCAATCCTCCATCT
>JBBPBX010070054.1:0-10391 GCA_038048925.1 Garcialebias charrua
CTTCGGTGAGACGAGGACCTTCAGTGAAGTGAGAACCTCTGGAGTGAAGACCTTCGACGGAGCGAGGCCCTTGAGAGCAAAGACCTCTGGCAAAGTGTGGACCTCTGGTGAAGCGAGGACCTTGGGCGAAGCGAGGACCTCAAGCCAAGTGAAAACCTCCGGAGTGAAGACCTCAGGTGGAGAGAGGACCTCAGGTGGAGCGAGGACCTCTGAAGCGAAGACCTCTGGAGGAGCGAGGACCTCGAAAGTGAAGACCCCTGGCAAAACGAGGACCTCCGGCGGAGCGAGGATCTCGGGGGTGAAGACCTACAGCGGAGCGAAGATCTCTGGAGGAGCGAGGACCTCGGGACCCAGGACCATCTCGGTAGCAGTATCTGTGGAGAGAAGGAAATATTCTGCTCCTGATGGCCCCGGTAGGTCAGGTGTAGGACCCAACCTTGGTGCTGGTGTGGGAGCTAGCCTTGGTGCAGAGGCGAGACCCAGTCTTGGTGCTAGTGTGGGAACCAGCCTTGGTGCTGAGGTGAGACCCAGTCTTGGTGCTGGTGTAGGAGCCAGCCTTTGCTTTGCTGGTGCGTTAACCAGCGAGTCCATTGCTGGTGTGTGAACCAGCTCTGGTGCTGGGACGAAACCTAGTGAATCAGGTGCTGGGGCAAGACCCAGTGAGGGTGATGGTTGGGGCCAAACCCAGTGTGTCAGATGCTGAGGCGAAACCCAGTGTGGGTGATGCTGAGGCGAAACCCAGTGTGGGCGATGCTGGGGCGAAACCCAGTGTGGGCGATGCTGGGGCAAAACCCAGTGTGGGCGATGCTGGGGCGAAACCCAGTGTGGGCGATGCTGGGGCGAAACCCAGTGTGGGCGATGCTGGGGCGAAACCCAGTGTGGGCGATGCTGGGGCGAAACCCAGTGTGGGCGATGCTGGGGCAAAACCCAGTGTGGGCGATGCTGGGGCGAAACCCAGTGTGGGCGATGCTGTGGCGAAACCCAGTGTGGACGATGCTAGGGCGAGACCCTGTGCAGCTGATGTGAGACCCGGACCCTGTGCAGCTGATGTGAGACCCGGACCCTGTGCAGCTGATGGTGAAGAGGAGTGATCAGCTGGCGGTGAGCTGGAAGGAGATCCAGGCTGAGCAGGACCGAGCAACAGTGAACGTAGCACACGCCGCTCTCTCCACGCCTGCTCGAACAGCTGCCACGCCCCCAGCAAACCGTCATCGGTTGCCCCTTTTCCACTTGGTGGCACGGGTCGTATGTGACGTCATATTTGCGTGCCAAATGCGCGTTGGACAGCATTTCCACCTCACAGATGTGCGGCGCCGCACCAAGATTCCGGACTCATCTCATAGCAGGGCCGAGGCCGGCTGGACCCGAACCGTGGGTAGGAGGCTGGACTGAGTTTGAGGAAGTGGCTGCCGCGAGGGAGCAAACACCGAAGGACTTTACAAGATTAACACGGTAAAAACAATTATTTGTATTTAAAATTATAGCAAACATGTGTCTTAAGCTGAACTATTCCTTAATAAATTCACGTTGTTGTCAAAACGGCAGGATTTAAAAAAGTAGTTTCGCCACGTGCACGCGCGCCGCGCACGTGAGCCGTCTTTATTTCTGTAATGTAGCTAAATAAACGCTTTAAAAAATATATTTCATAGCTGACGTTATATCAAGAGGGTGCTTGAGCTTAACAGTTCCTTAATAATTTCACGTTGTGGTCAAATCAGCTGGATTTAACAAAGTAGGTCGACACGTGCACATCACATGCACGCGCGGGTGGGGTCGATCGGCGTTCTTTCTTTTAAATGTAGCTAAATAAAAGCTTAAAAAATATATTTCATAGCTGGCTTTATACCACGAGGGTTCCTCAGGTTAACAAGTCCTTAATAATGTCACGTTGTGGTCAAATCTGCTGGATTTAAATTGATTTGTTTTGACTACTTCCAAACCTGTCACATGTGCTACGAAAATAAATTATTAAAAAATCGAATTTTAATTCAAATAACTCCAACAGCTTACAGTATGTACATGAACATCTTGTGATTACATTTTGTTAGTTTGAAAAATATCTGCTTTGTGGTTTCTGAGATATAAGATATGTGTTAAATACTAGTAGAAAAAAAAAGCTAGGTCGACACACTTATGTCTATAAAAAAATCGAATTTTAATTCAAATAACTCCAACAGCTTACAGTGTGTACATGAACACGTTGTGATTTCACTGTTTTAGTTTGAAAAATATCTGCTTTGTGGTTTCTGAGATATTTGATATATGTATATATATCTTACATATATCTTATAAAATATATCTACATATAAAACAGTTTCTAGACTGAATTACCGGTAACCATGTTTTTCTTTTTTTTACAGTTAAGACGAAGAAGTCAACACCAGAATTTATCAACTTGTGTCTTCTGGAGGAAGCCCATGAGACAACGGGAAATAAATCATTTAGGTGGATGCAGTATTTATTTTTGTGCTTTTTTCACTTCTTAGTTTTCATAATAAACATTTTATTTCTTAAGTGGTGTCATTGAACAATAATTTCCTAAACATATTTTACAATGTTAAGTGTGTACAGTATAGTGTTTGTTTAAAAACATACTGGAAGTTAAGAATATTTTCCATTTGCATTTGACCTTTAAAGAATCATAAGAAAAAGATTATTAGATTTGAACAGCCCTCCATCCATCCATCCATCCTTCCTGATGTCGTGTCATGAGTAGTGCAGCAGCTTTTGCCAGGATGCACAGACGTCAACATGAACCCATCCATCCATCCTTCCTGATGTCGGGTCGTGGTGCAGCAGCTTTTCCAAGGATGCACAAACGTCAACATGAACCCATCCATCCATCCTTCCTGATGTCGGGTCGTGGTGCAGCAGCTTTTTCCGGGGTGCACAGACGTCAACATCAACCCCGATGAAGCTGTTCTTGGATGCCCAAACGAGTTTCCTGATCAACAAACATTTAATTATTAATACTTTGTTTTTACGTTTAAAGAAACATGCTTTTAATGTTTAAGGGACAGTTTAAACCAAATTATCCATTTGCATTTGACTTTGAGTTATCCCTGACAAAATATTACCGTTTAAATTTAATGAAATACAAACATTTAATATTACAAAAACCCCTATGATGAGTACAATTAATGGACTAAGTTTTCCCTCGCCCGGACGTGGGTCACCGGGGCCCCACTCTGGAGCCAGGCCCGGAGGTGGGGCACGCTGGCGAGCGCCTGGTGGCCGGGCTTTTACCCATGGAGCCCGGCCGGGCACAGCCCGAAGAGGAGACGTGGGTCCCCCTTCCCATGGGCTCACCACCTGTGGGAGGGGCCAAAGGGGTCGGGTGCAATGTGGATGGGTGGCGGCCGAGGGCGGGGACCCTGGCGGTCTGATCCTTGGCTACAGAAGCTGGCCATTGGGACATGGAATGTCACCTCTCTGGTAGGGAAGGAGCCTGAGCTGGGGTGTGAGGTTGAGAGGTTCCGGCTAGAAATAGTCGGACTCACCTCAACGCATGGCTCTGGAACCAGTTTCCTTGAGAGGGGTTGGACACTCTTCCCCTCTGGAGTTGCCTCTAGTGAGAGGCGCCGAGCAGGAGTGGGCATACTTGTTTCCCCCCATCTTGATGCCTGTATGTTGGGGTTCACCCCGGTGAACGAGAGGGTAGCCTCCCTTTGCCTACGTTTGGGGGACAGGCTCTTGACTGTTGTTTGTGCCTATGCGTCAAACGGCAGCTCAGATTACCCACCCTTTTTGGAGTCCTTGGAGGGGGTATTAGAGAGTGCGCCTCCTGGGGACTCCCTTGTTCTACTGGGGGACTTCAACGCTCACATGGGCAGTAGACCCCCGATGCCGTCTCTTTTTCTGTCTAACGTGCGCTCGCTGGACAACAAGATGGATCTACTTCGTTTGAGAGTAACCACGTCGGAGGAGATGAGAAGATGCTCCGTGCTTTGTCTTACAGAAACTTGGATCTCAGAGGACACTCCAGACTCTGTTTACGAGCTGGATAATAGGCTCTTTTTCAGAAAAGATTGGTGTACCGAGACTACAGGGAAAACGCGAGGCGGCGGTGTCTGTATTTACGTACACAAAGATTGGTGCACGAACTGTTCCATGATTAAAAGGCTTTGTTCAGCCGCCGTCGAGTTAATCACAGTTAGATGTAGGCCGCATTATCTTCCGCGCGACCATGCTGTGATTTTAATAACAGCTATTTACATAGCACCCGATGCTAATGCTAATGACGCCCAGGGAGAAATTCATGACTTACTCACCTCGCTGCAGTGTAAATATCCTGAGGGGCTTTTCATTGTTTGCGGGGACTCAATCACGTTGATCTTCAAGTCTCCCTCCCAGCCTTCAATAAGAACGTCTTCACAGCTACGAGAGGAGATAAAACGCTCGACCAAGTCTTCACTAATGTAAAGGGGGCATACACGGCGAAGACACGCCCACCGCTCGGAGCTTCCGATCACGAGTCTCTGATCCTGGCCCCAAGACAACTCCCCCCACTCAGGCGTTCCAAGCCGGAACAAAGAGAAATAACAATCTGGCCCCAAGATAGTTCCCCCATGTTGAGAGACTGTTTTGAGAGGACAAACTGGTCTGTTTTCAGAGAAGCAGCCACTGATGGAAGTTCAGTGGACATGGAACTGTACGCTTCCTCAGTCCTGGGTTACATCAGTACATGCTCTGAAAATGTATCTATAAAAAAATATGTGAAATCCTACCCGAACCGGAAACCCTGGTTAAATAAAGAAGTTCACGCCTTACTAGCAGCCAGGGACACTGCATTCAAGTCAGGAGATAAAGTGGAGCTGAGAAAGAGCAGGAATGAACTGAAGGATGGCATTAAGAAGGCCAAGGCCACGTATGCACAGAGGATCGAGGGACAGTTCACCTCACAAGACCCACGGAGCATGTGGAAGGGTATTAAATGCATAACAGATTACAAAGGCAAAAACAAACAATGCCCCAGGGACCCATCTCTGCCTGATGCCCTCAATAAGTTTTATGCACGTTTTGATGATCCAAACAGACCAGCTAGCACCAGACTCACCTCATCACCAGATGAAGAGCATCTCAGGGTGTCCGCAGCAGAAGTGAGAGGCAGTCTCAGAAAGATTAATCCTCATAAAGCAACCGGACCAGACAACATCCCAGGGAAAGTTCTGAAGGAATGTGCGGACCAGCTCTGTGAGGTGCTGGCTGACATCTTCACCACCTCACTTGCACTGGAGTCAGTTCCCACCTGCCTGAAGACCGCGACCATCATCCCAGTCCCAAAGAGCTCCACAGTGACTGGTCTGAATGACTATAGACCGGTGGCCCTCACCCCGATAGTCGCTAAATGTTTTGAGAAACTGGTCATGTCCCACATCAAGGCAACCGTCAACATCAATGAGGACCCTCATCAATACGCATACCGTGAGAACCGATCAACAGAGGACGCCATTTCTTCCGTGGTCCACACTGCTCTCACCCACCTGGATCAGAAGGACTCATACGTGCGTCTGCTCTTTGTGGACTTCACATCTGCCTTCAACACCATGATCCCCCAAACTCTGATAGACAAACTATCTACACTTGGACTAAGCCCCTCTATTTGTAACTGGGTACTAGACTTCTTAACAGACAGACCACAGTCCGTGAAGATCCACAACTTCTCCTCCTCCACCATAACCCTCAGCACTGGCTCTCCTCAGGGATGTGTGCTGAGCCCCCTTCTGTTCACTCTGCTCACATATGATTGTACAGCCACACTTCCAGGCTGTCATATTGTTAAGTTTGCAGATGATACAGCGGTGGTGGGATGCATCACAAACAATGATGAGTCCAGCTACAGACAGGAGGTGAAACACCTGGAGAGCTGGTGCAAAGAGAATAATCTTCACATGAATGTGAAGAAGACAAAGGAGATGATTGTGGACTTCAGAAGGAACAAACACACCCACGCCCCACTGAAAATAGGTGGGTCTGCAGTGGAAGTGGTCTCCAGCTACAAATACTTGGGTGTACACATGAATGATAACCTCAGCTGGAGCAACAACACCACCAGCCTGATCAAGAAAGGTCATCAGAGACTCTACTTCCTCAGACGGCTGAGACGTGCTGGTCTGAGCAGCCCAGTTCTCACCTCGTTCTACAGGTGTGCAGTGGAGAGTGTCCTGTGCTCCAGCATCAACGTGTGGCATGGAGGCTGCACAGTTGAAGAGAGGAAAGCTCTGCAGAGAGTGGTGAAGGCTGCACAGAAGTCTGTTGGAGTCAGTCTCCCCACAATCACAGACATTTACACCTCCAGATGCAGAAAAAGAGCGACCTGCATCATGAAAGACCTCACTCATCCAGCACACTCACTCTTTGCCCCACTCCCCTCAGGACGGAGGTTGAGGAGCATCAAGTGTAGAACCACTAGACTGAGGAACAGCTTCTACCCTGAGGCTGTTAGACTCATGAATAAATAAATAAAAAATAAAATAAAATAAATAAACACTGCAAAATATCACATCATACTGATGCTGATCTGTTTTCTTGTTGCTGTGTTCATCTGTGACCATCTGCTCATACAAACTCATGTTCGTGCTGCTGTTTATTCCCACTATATTAAGCTTAGTGTATTACTAGTTGATGTTTTTCTTAGTTAGTTCTAGATGTTATTACTGTTTTTCTCTTGCATTTGTTGTTGGATGTAACTGGGACCCCGTGTACATAATCTCGTTTTCATCACATGTACCACATGTGGTGCAAATGACAATAAAGACTCTCTGACTCTGACTCTGACTCTGACTCTCTGACTCTCTGACTCTGATAGTGAGACCTGGAGGGGTGTGGTTGGGAGGAACGGCCTCCCTGATCTGAACCAGAGAGGTGTTCTGTTATTGGACTTCTGTGTTCGTCATGGATTATCCATAACGAACACCATGTTCAGGCATAAGGGTGTCCATATGTGCTCTTGGCACCAGGACACCCTAGGTCGCAGTTCGATGATCGACTTTGTTGTCGTCTCATCTGATCTGCGGCCGCATGTCTTGGACACTCGGGTGAAGAGAGGGGCGGAGCTGTCAACTGACCACTACCTGGTGATGAGTTGGCTCCGATGGTGGGGGAGGATGCCGGTCAGACCTGGCAGACCCAAACGTATTGTGAGGGTCTGCTGGGAACGTCTGGAAGAGTCTCCCGTAAGACGGAGCTTTAACTCCCACCTCTGGGAGAGCTTTGAACACGTTCTGAGGGAGTCGGGGGACATTGAGCCCAAGTGGGCCATGTTCCGCGCCTCTATTGTCGAGGCAGCTTATCGGAGCTGTGGCCGCAAGGTTGTTGGTGCCTGTCGTGGTGGCAACCCTCGAACCCGGTGGTGGACACCGGCGGTGAGGGATGCTGTCAGGCTGAAGAAGGAGTCCTATTGGGCCTTTTTGGCCTGTGGGACCCCGGAAGCAGCTGATAGGTACCGGCAGTCCAAACAGCATGCGGCTCGGGTGGTTGCTGAGGCAAAAACTTGGGCATGGGAGGAGTTCGGAGAGGCCATGGAGAATGACTTCCGTACAGCTTCGAGACAATTCTGGTCCACCATCCGGCATCTCAGGGGGGGAAGCAGTACGCGACCAACACCATTTATAGTTTTTGTGGCTTGCTGTTGACCTCAACTCGGGATGTTATGAGTCAGTGGGCGGAATACTTTGAATACCTCCTCAATCCTACTGGCACGTCTTCCACTGAGGAACCGGAGCCTGGGGACTTTGGGTCGGGCTCTCCAAGGTCACCGAGGTGGTTAAAAAGCTCCTTGGTGGCAGGGCTCCAAGGGTGTATGAGATTCGCCCAGAGTTCCTTAGGGCTCTGGATGTTGTGGGGTTGTGTTGGCTTACGCAACTCTACAATATCGCGTGGACATCGGGGGCAGTTCCCTTGGATTGGCAGGCTGGGGTATATGTATATGTACTGATATTTAGTACATAGATATTTATATTTACTGCTCGACGCCTCTCACTAAGGGCAACTCCAGAGTGGAAGAGTGTCCACTCTGGACACTATTCAAAAAGGGGGACCGTAGGGTGTGTTCCAACTATAGAGGGATCACACTCTTAAGCCTCCCTGGTAAGGTCTATTCAGGAGTTCTGGAGAGGAGGGTCCATCGGATAGTCGAACTTCGAATTCAGGAGGAGCAGTGTGGTTTTCGTCCTGGTCGTGGAACACTTGACCAGCTCTACACCCTCAGTAGGATCCTGGAGTGTGCGTGCGAGTTTGCCCAACCAGTTTACATATGCTTTGTGGACTTGGAGAAGGCATTCAACCGCATCCCTCGGGGGTTCTGTGGGGGGTACTCCGGGAGTATGGGGTACCAGGCCCTTTGATACGGGCTGTTAGGTCCCTGTACGACCGGTGTCAGAGCTTGGTCCGCATTGTCGGCAGTAAATCAGGCTCGCTTCCAGTGAGAGTTGGACTCCGCCAAGGTTGCCCTTTGTCACCGACTCTGTTCATAACTTTTATGGACAGAAATTCTAGGCACAGCCAAGGTGTTGGGGGGATCCATTTTGATTACCTTAGAATCACTTCTCTGTTTTTTGCAGATGATATGGTCCTATTGGCTTCATCAGGTCGTGATCTACAGCTTTCACTGGAGCGGTTTGCAGCCGAGTGTGATACGGCCGGGATGAGGATCAGTTCCTCCAAATCCGAGGCCATGGTCTTGAGCCGGAAAAGGGTAGCGTGCCCTCTCCGGGTCGGGGAGGAGGTCCTGCCCCAAGTGGAGGAGTTTAAGTATCTCGGGGTCTTGTTCACGAATGAGGGAAAACTGGAGCGTGAGATTGATAGGCGGATAGGTGCAGCATCCGCAGTGAAGCGGGCGCTGTACCGGTCTGTCGTGGTGAAGAGAGAGCTGAGTCAAAAGGTAAAGCTCTCAATTTACCGATCGATCTACGTTCCCACCCTCATCTATGGTCATGAGCTTTGGGTTGTGACCGAAAGAACGAGATCTCGGATACAAGCGGCTGAAATGAGTTTTCTCCGCAGGGTGTCTGGACTCTCCCTTAGAGATAGGGTGAGAAGCTCAGTCATCCGGGAGGGACTCAGAGTAGAGCCGTTGCTTCTCCACATTGAGAGGAGCCAGTTGAGGTGGCTCGGGCATCTGGTTAGGATGCCTCCTGGACGCCTCCCTGGTGAGGTGTTCCGGGCATGTCCCAAAAAAAGGAGAACCAGAGGAAGACCCAGGACACGCTGGAGGGACTATGTTTCTCGGCTGGCCTGGGAACGCCTTGGGATTCCCCCGGAGGAGCTGCTCAAAGTGGCAGGGGAGAGGGAAGTCTGGGCTTCCTTACTTAGGTTGCTACCCCCACGACCCGACCCCGGATAAGCGGAAGACAATGGATGGATGGATGGATGGATAATAATAATAATAATAATGAATTCAATTTATAACGCACTTTTCATTAATGAAAATCTCAAAGTGCTACAAGGAGCAACAAAATTAAATATCAATAAAACAAATAATAAAACAATTAAAGATCAATAACAATATCAGCTAAGATCAAAAGTAGAATCATGAGGAGGTAGAGTATGCTTGGTCGAAAAGAAAGGTCTTCAAGCCGCTCTTAAAGTCAACCACAGACTGTGGGGCTCTTAGACAGTCAGGAAGAGAGTTCCACAGGCGGGGGGCAGCCACACTGAAAGCCCGGTCTCCCATGGTCCTTAATTTGGTTCTCGGAATGTGAAGGAGATTGCTGTTCTGTGACCGCAGCGAACGGGTGGATGAGTATGGAATAAGAATATCCTTCAGATAATCTGGTGAAGTTCCGTGTAAGCATTGATGTGTAATGAGAGCAGTTTTGTACTGAATTCTGTAGGCGACAGGAAGCCAATGAAGGTTATGGAGAATGGGCGTAATATGTTCAAATTTACGAACTCTCAACAAGATCCTTGCTGCACTGTTTTGAATATATTGAAGTTTCTGAAGGTTTTTGCCAGGGATTCCAATAAACAGGGAGTTGCAGTAGTCGAGCCTGGAGGAGACAAAAGCATGGACGAGCTTCTCAGCATCGGAAAAAGTTAGGGATGGGCGAAGTCTAGAGATGTTTCGAAGATGGAAGAAGCAAGTTTTAAACAGATGCTTAATGTGATTTTCATGGATGGAGAAAAAGCAGTGCCAACTGCTGAATGATTTTGACTGAAACCTGCTGAAGAAGCTGAAACCGGCTGAAAAGTTTTCATGACTAAACTGTTAATGTGAGTTGAATTTGAACTGCTGGTGTTTGTTAATCAGACATGTTTGCTAACATTTGCTATTTAAATGGCTAATTTGTTGAATTAGAGCCACTACTAGGTTTAATTAGAACACACACACACGCACGCACGCACACACACACACACACACACACACACACACACACACACACACACATATA
>JBBPBX010070055.1:6102-18693 GCA_038048925.1 Garcialebias charrua
ATATATACTGTATACCCCTCTTTCTTGAACTATTCAGAGTTATGTTTGAATGCAGAGGCCACCATCTCTACCTTCCCCTCATTTCAGGCTGTATTGACTTTTTGTTTTTGTCACTTCAGCCATTTTTACAAACCAATTATTGGATTCCTTCTTTGAAATGCCTGTGCCAAACAATGCGTCGGACTTTGCATAGTGTGTGCAGCTCTTGTAAAACCTTTGGCCATTTTTTCATAATTGCCTGATTGCAGTGATTTGAGCTGCCGTTGTTAGAGCTGCCTACATTCACCCATCAATACTTCAAGATACAGTAGTTGGCTTTCTGAGCATTTCCTTTTAATATATTTTTCTCAATTTGGACCCTTCGTGATGCAGAAAAGTCTGGATTTTGCTACAAAAGCCGCTCAGAAAAGACACTACATGTATTCTGATTTATCAGCTAATGGTGGCACTCAAAAATAAAAACCTTTAAAGTTGCAAAAGAACATTTCAGGGTTTTGACAGCTTTGGAATGGAAAAAAGATATGGGGTTGATATGAAAATCATCATTGGAGGAACAGTAATTTCACTGTTTGGTGCTAGAGTTTACAATTTTGATTTACCCCTGTGTAGAAATGCAAAACCTCGCAAGTTAGTTTTAGTTATTTAAAATATGTTTGATATTATACGCAAGTTTGATCGGTAATTGATACATGTATATACTGTAGTCGCTCTAATTGCACACACTCTTTCTCCTGGCGTTTCACAGGATGTGTGGCGACGGAGACAAAAGAAGCTCGCTGGTTCCCCTAGCTGTCAAATTTTATCAAACGGTCTCATGATCTACTTTTTCTTGCCGACCTCTTGTGTTTTCCATCGCTCTCAAGAAAATGCAATTACCCACGTGTTGTGTATACGCCTGCATGTTTTCAGGGCACGCCCTTGAAGACTTGGCATTGATTTTATGTTGATTTCTAACCTCTGACCTGATGACCTCTGAGATGTTACAGGCTCGATGCTTCGATATCTTGCCCTCAAATTAATTACATCCTACCTCTCACTAATTACTCTCTGTCTGCTTTGAGTAACAGTGCTGTCAAGCTGCCCTCCGACATGTCAGCATGGCTTTTCTGTACGTTGGCCCAAAGTGTAAATGAACATTTGAAAAAACGGAATTACAATAAGCCAAACAGGATTTTTTTTTTTACTTTATTAAAAGTTATAAAACTACAAAAACTTCCTGTTTGGCTCAATGTAATTTAATTTTTTCTAATGTCATTCCGTTTCTTCAAATGTAATTCAGTTTTTTCTGATGTGATTCTGTTGTTTCACATTTAATTTAGTATTTTTTCCCTAATGGGATTCAGGCCACTTCCACTTTGGCTTAATGTAATTCCATTTTTTTTTTTTTTCAAATGTAATTCGGTTTTTTCAAATGTAATTCCATTTTTTAAATGTAATTCCATTTTTCCAAATGTAATTCTGTTTTTTCGTATAATGTAATTCTGTTTTTTCTGATGTGATTCAGTTTTTTCACATTTAATTTGTTTTTGTTTTTTTCTAATGGGATTCAGGCCACTTCCACTTTGACTTAATGTAATTCCTTTTTTCAAATGTAATTCAGTTTTTTCAAATGTAATACTGTTTTTTCAAATGTAATTCCATTTTTTTCTAATGTAATTCCGTATTTTTTCTAAATGTAATTTGTTTTTTCAAATGTAATTCAATTTTTTATGTAATTCCATTTTTCCGAAAGTAATTCAATTTTTTCAAATGTAATTCCGGTTTTTCTTTTATTATTATTATTTTGATTATTATTTACTTGATTTTATCACTTGTTTTATTTTATTTATTTTTTAAGCAAGCCTAATCTGCGTCCACATGATTTTATCTTTGATCTTAGTCGATATTATTATTGATTTTATTTGATTTTATCACTTGTTTTATTTTGATCTTTGCTTTGTTACACTTTATAGCACTTTGAGATTTTTATTAATGAAAAGTGCATTATAAATTGAATTCATTATTATTATTATTATTTATTTATTTTCAAACGTAATTCCGTTTTTCTAATGTGATTCTGGCTACTTCTGCTTTGGCTTAATGTATATTCCGTTTTTTTCAATGTAAGTCCGTTTTTTTTAAATTGTATTCCATTTTTTTAAAATTTAATTCCATTTTTCCAAATGTAATTCAGTTTTTCTAATGTGATTCCGGCTACTTCTGCTTTGGCTTAATATAATTACTGTTTTTTTTCAAATGTAATTCTGTTTTTTCTGATGTGATTCCGTTTTTTTCACATTTAATTTTGTTTTTTTCTAATGGGATTCAGGCCACTTCCACTTTGGCTTAATGTAATTCCTTTTTTTTTCTAATGTAATTCAGTTTTTTCAAATGTAATTCCATTTTTTTCTAATGTAATTCCGTTTTTTTTCCTAAATGTAATTCCATTTTTTATGTAATTCCATTTTTCCAAAAGTAATTTCATTTTTTCTAATGTAATTCCGTTTTTTTTTTTTTTTCAAACGTAACTCCGTTTTTCTAACGTGATTCCGGCTACTTCTGCTTTGGCTTAATGTACTTCCGTTTTTTCAATGTAAGTCCGTTTTTTGAAATTTTATTCCTTTTTTCAAATTTAATTCCTTTTTTTTTCAAATGTAATTCAGTTTTTCTAATGTGATTCCAGCTACTTCTGCTTTGGCTTAATATAATTCTGTTATTTCAAATGTAATTCCGTTTTATTTATTTTTTTGTTGTTGTTTTGTTTTTTTTTCCAAATGTAATTCCGTTTTTTTTAAAGTTGTTCATTTACACCTCAGGGCCACCTTAGTTCTGTAATGCTGACATGTCAAGGGTTGGTTTGTGATCTTACAGATGAAGTGTCTCTTTCTTTTGTAGTTTTTTTTTTTTAATGACTCGTGTCACAATTTCATATCTATTGTTGATTATGATTTTAGACAAGTCAGAATCTTTTATGGAAGGTGCCACAAAACAAATACAAGAATAAGACACGTCGACACATTACGTTGGATGGTTTTTAAAGATTTTACCAGAGAAATACAGCTGTTTCAGGTTTTTATTACTATTAATGATCAGCGACAACAAATCTAAACACATCAGTACCTGTATGTACAAAACTAAAAAATCAAATAAAGCATACATGCGAAAGTATGTTTTTATACGTTACTCTTCAGCATGTCTCTAAAACATGCCCATTTGAAGGACCAAAAAAGCTTTACCCCTGTTTCTAAACCGAGTACCCTCTTCCTGGGAGAAAACGCAGGCACAGCTGTGCTAAAAGAAAACCGTGGGTGGCAAGGCGGCACTTTATCTGATCGCTTTGGGCACTAACTCAAAGAAAAGCACGACCTTTAGACTTTTCTTAGCACCTACATATCCACATGTCATGTTAAGACTTTTACGCTTTTTTAAGCAATAGAAGTATTTTCTCCATCCATCTATTATTTTCCTTTTTCCAGAGTTGAGTTGCAGTGGCAGTAGCTTGAGCAGGGAGGCCCAGGCATCTTTTTCTACAGCCACCTCTTCAAGTTCTTCTGAGAGGACTTTCAAAATGTTCCCAACGGATCTTCCATGGGGTCTCCTGCCAGTTGGACATACCAAACCCTCCCTAGGGAGGCTATAAGGAGGCATCCTTATCAGTTGCCTGAATGACCTCAATTAACTCCTCTCAATGTGGAGGAGCGGGGCTTCCGAGTCTCTTCCAGATAACTGAACTTCAACATCTCTAAGGGAGAGTCCAGCTACCCTGCAGTACAAAACTTGTTTTGTCCGGTCACTACCCAGGGTTTGTGACATATACAGACCGATAAACAGACGTCTTCCCTTTACAGCTCCACAATCCTTTCATCGTTCATGAACAAAACCCAAGATACCGACACTTCTCCACTTGAGGCAACAACTCACTCCCAGCTTAGAGGTGCCAGTCCATCCTTACTGGCACACACTTTGGATGTTATCAAGCATTAAATGGCCGTTATCAGTTATTATCATCCCCATATGTAATGGTCAGACTGCCCCTCCTGTACCTCCTAGGAGGTTTAAAGGTAGGTTGTCACCGTTACAAGCGATGACAGCAGGCTCCGTCTTTAGCTACATGGTTAGGTATAGAGTAAAGGGTCTTGGTTAGGTTTAGGGTCTTGGTTAGGTTTAGGGTCTTGGTTAGGTTTAGGGTCTTGGTTCGATTTAGGCACAAGGGTAAGGGGTTAGGTTTAGGGTCTTGGTTAGGTTTAGGGTCTTGGTTAGGTTTAGGCACAAGGGTAAGGGGGTTAGGTTTAGGGTTGGTCCTCTGGGTCAGGTTTAAGGTTAGGTTTAGGAAAACGGTTACATAAGCTGAAAAAAACACAACACTTCCGGGTTTACGGAAACACGCTGCCTACTCACAGCGATAATAACGCTGATAACGTTCTTTTAAACATGCTAGGAGGTAGATTGGACAGTTTTGCCACTATATATGCGGATGATAACAGCTAATAACGCCCATTGTATGGACTGACAACATCCGAACCCGCTGTTATTGGGGACAGCCTGAAAGCAGCCACCCACGTATTATCCACCTGAATGGTAAATGGAGCTTATTTATATAGCGCTTTCCAGCCCCCTACACTGTAAACCCAAATTAGTAATCATTACTAAAGCAGAATGTGGAAAGCGATTGCGAGGGGATCTCCAGTTTTTACAAAATCAAAAACTAAACAAATCAAGCTCTGTTTACATAAAGTCTTGTGTCCAAGATAATCTTGTACTAAAACAACTCAAGTTTTTAAAACCATTGTTTACGAGTAATTAACTCAACCATTAATCATATATATCAGTAATCATTACCCATGATGATCAGTATTTGTTTCTCATGTTTATCAGTATTCATTTCTCATCTTTATTAGTTAGAAATACTACTACTAATAATAATAATAAATTAGATTTTTTAACATTACACAATAATTGTCTGTATACTACCTGTTGTTTCTTACACAAAAAAATGACAATTTAATTTATTTTTCACAAATTTATTGCAAAAATAGTGCAATAGTAACATTTTAAACATGTAAATCTGAGTACACATTTCACCATGTTCAAGAGTTTAAACTTTAGTACAAAACTAAATCTGAGTAAAGTGCTAAGTCAATACAATTCTGCATTTAAGCCTTTACAAAAATGTATTTTCAAACATTTTACCAAATTAACCATTTTACTTTGATAGGTGAAATTAAGAATGTTAATATCTTGTGCAAAGGGGAACATGCATAACATCTTATGATCTGAGGTACCCTTTATCATTTTTACATCATTAATCTGGTCAAAAGACTAACATGGAACCCTTCAATGGCTTCGACAGGTAAATTGTCTTTAAAAAAAAGTGTCCGTACAGTTCTTTTATTTGGAAGCCTTAATGATAAAAAATTAAAAAAATAAACATTTAAATAATAATAATAATAATAAAAAAAATTAAAAAGAATCTTTTTTTGACAAAAAAAATAACTAGCATTGTGGCACTAACAATTGTTTAAAACAAGTAATGATGAACAGGAAAGTTTCTGTGAAACAGTTACATTACAACACTTGTTCACATTATGTTTGTATTTGAAAGATGGCTACAAACTAAACTTCAGCAGTAAAACAATAAACTTCTAACTGCTAAATAGGATTTTTTCCCCACCTAACCAAAAGTAGAGCACCTGCAGCGTTTTTACACAAGTTGAATTTTCTGTTTGAATTCTCAGCTTCAACTCAATACTTCCCAAATGGGGAAGAAGAAAAAAATACTGTACAGTACCTGTTGAATGAACAGGAGGGTACAGTATTTCTGATTTTCTTTGGGTAGTTTACATGGAGTTCATATGTGAGCCCAAAAAGGAGACTCACAGCTTCTGGCAGGGTCATGAGCTTTTCCACAAAAAATTTCACCCTCATTGACGATGTTCAGGCTCGCCGGGTGAAGATCTGATGTTCAGGCTCGCCGGGTGAAGATCTGATGTTGGGGGTGGGGGGCACCTTCAGGATTCAGCAACAAGGTCCCAACGTCCATTTGGCCAAAGAACTCATCACCATCCTGAAGATAAACAAAAAATAATTGCCATAAATACAACCATTAGGGAATAAAATTGCTGAACTACAACAGACCACCATGACAAAACAGGCATTGTATCAAATACAGTTTATGCCAACATAATGATAACTACTGCTTGGTCAAGCATTTTGAATTTTTCTAACAATAAACATTGTAAAATCAGTACATGTACTGTATTGGTCTAAGGACTATTTGAGAGATCTTCTTGGTCCATTTTGTCACTATTTGACTGAAATAGGAAAACTTCTAAATTGGTTGTTTTTATATAATGATATTATTTAATATGGGACCATCGCAGTCGTCACTGCACATAAACACAGGGTTAGTCAGGGTGTGCTCATGAAGGACAGAATAAAATTCTTGCAGCAGGTCTTTTACCACAATCCTTTAGAATTTCATACAAATTAAAAAAATAAAAAAAAAAAGAAATTAGTGTGCTGTTCAACTGGAGACCAAATGACCATTAGAATAATATGTGTACCTGCTTATTAGTAAAGTGTGCAGACCAGCGTTTCATCAGAAGGCTCGGTGGTGATGTCTCCACAATGTCCTCCCTCCAAATGTTAGGTCCACATTGTGTCTTGTCTTCTATTTGGCAGAAAATAGAAGACAGAAAATTGATAGATATGTTGAAAGGAAAAGTCTCATACACACAAACAAAGACACACAATTTGTTTTGACCCAGTATTACCTTCATTTTCTGCAAAAGCTGTGCCAAATGTTCAGCCACGTTGCCCCTCATTTCCATAAGACTGGTGGTGTGATCATGACGGACAGAATAAAATTCCTGCAGCAGGTCTTTTCCCACAATCCTTTAGAATGCATACAAATAAAAAAATTAAAATAAAAGAAAAGAAATTCGTGTACTGTTCAACTGGAGGATGACCATCAGAATAATATGTGTACCTGCTTATTAGTGAAGAGTGCAGGCCAGCGTTTCATCAGAAGGCTCAGTGGTGATGTCTCCACAATGTCATCCCTCAAAATGTTAGGTCCACATTTTGTTTTGTCTTCTGTTTGGAGCACAAATCCAATGTGGAATCCAGGGAATGTAAGACAGAAAATTGATCGATATGTTGAAGGGAAAAGTCTCATACATACAAACAAAGACACACAGACAATTTGTTTTGACCCAGTATTACCTTCATTTTCTGCAAAAGCTGTGCCAAATGTTCAGCCACGTTGCCCCTCATTTCCATAAGACTGGTGGTGTGATCATGACGGACAGAATAAAATTCCTGCAGCAGGTCCTTTTCCACAATCCTTTAGAATGCATACAAATAAAAAAATTAAAATTAAAAAAAAGAAATTAGTGTGCTGTTCAACTGGAGAGCAAATGACCATCAGAATAATATGTGTACCTGCTTATTAGTGAAGAGTGCAGGCCGGCGTTTCATCAGAAGGCTTGGTGTTGATGTCTCCACAATGTCATCCCTCAAAATGTTAGGTCCACATTTTGTTTCATCTTCTATTCGGCGCACAAATCCAATGTGGCGGTTAGACCAAAAAAAAAAAAAAGAGAGAAAATAATAATTTAATGAACTAACACAGAATATAAGCAAAATTCACTGTATCACCAGGAATTATTGTAAGAACCAACAGCCCTTGGTTTGAATAATCCCTGTCGAAGTAAAAAAAAATAATTAAACCATGCGGTAAATTATTCTGTATGCAACAGGAAGCTAGCATAAAGCTAACTGCTAACAGCATTAGCTCTCTGTGAGGGCTCTCTGTGTTTGCTACAGGCATTAACTACCGGTACTAATTCAATCAGTCCCGAAATAACAACAAAGGATGATCAACTACAAAGTACTGTAGCTATAATTTAGGGCAAAAATGATGCAGTTGACACTCCGGTGAAACATTAGCTATCGTTAACATGAGCAAACAAAAACGTTATTTTACTAGCAAGTGCAATAAATTTGAGCACTTAACATGTGTCAATAAACTGTTACATCAACCAGACTGACCTGATTTCAGCACTTCGTCACAGTAATGAGATTTTGAAGCAAACAGTCAGGAGAAACATGCACTGAGCTCATGGTTCTTCTTCTTCTTCTATTGAGTTATGGCGGATCGCAAACAACTTAGGTGCATACCGCCACCTACTGTGCACCAGGCAGGTGACGTGTTCACTGACAAGCCCTGCCCCAAACCAGTAAAAACATGTAAATGAGAGGTGTCTGTACTCAGAGCCATTAGTAAAGCAGATACTCAGATTGAGAAGTGTACAATTCACTTATTGTTAGGTAATGGTCCCGCCTTTTGCAAAATAACAAAAAGATTAGTAATAATAGCTTGACTTATTATGTAAATGAAAATTTGGGATAACAGTGTATGAGGGGCCCCAAAGCGCTTTACAATACCATCCATCCACCCATTCATACATACATTCATACACCGGTAGCGGCAGACTGCCATGCAAGGCGCCATCCAGTCCTACCGTGTCTTGCCCAGGGACACAATGACACATGGTGTGGGGAACTGGGATTCCAACCTCCAACCTTCCGATCAGGGGACGACTACCATTACCACTATGCCACGGTCGCCCTGAAAAGGTCTTCATCTTCTATCAACTTTAATGTGGCCCAAACTGCAATGTGTACTATGTCAAATAAAATGACCGGCTCGGCACTGTGATGCATGCTATACATAGTTCCCATGTGACGTCACATAATGGGCATTTCCGGGTTGTCCGCCATTTTGGTTGGTGATACTTCCACTCCTGACCACTAGGAGCAGCGTAGGTTATGAGCAGTGTATTTTTCGCGGTTGTTTATTTGTAAATAATTGCAATGGTTATTTCGTGTTGGGTTAGTGGTTGTACCAATCGAGCAATTGGCAATTGGCAATTTTATTGGCATTTTGTTACCATGGCGACGTAAGTAATTTGCAAACAAAGATGCCATTTTCGCATTGAAAAACACAGACAGAACGTTTAAGAGCTTCTACCTGCCGCAGTGAGGTCACATGACCTAGCAGGAAGCAGTCTCTAAACAAAATATTCACTTTTGGAGCCATTTTGGATCAAGATGGCTGCCACGGCTACCCCAGAAAATTAAAAAATTGACTATAAGGATGTCATTCTTTGAGATATTGAGCTGTAGTTTTGTACGGTTGTAGCTGAGAGCGAGCTGTTACACATTCCTAATGCAAATTAAAAATCCAAGATGGCTGCCTAAGTTAAAAATGGAAAAAATATATATCAGCTATTTTAAAATATATTGAGCTGAAGTTTGGTGTGCTGGTAGCTGACAGCAATGCACAACATATTCTGAATTCAAATCTAAAAAAGCAAGATGGTCACCAAAGCTACTTTAAAATGGATCTAACTCAGAGGTTTTTAGAGCCGTTCAGCTGAAGTTTGGTGTACCAGTAGCTGAAGACAATCCCTAATAGATTCTGATTGCAAATCAAAAATCCATGATGGCTGCCTAAGCTAAAAGGAAAAATACTGTAAATCAGCCGTTTTTAGAGATGTTACGATGTGGCAGTAGCTGAGAGCGATGCACTACGAGACACAGCATTGTTAAATTTAAACTTTAAAATGGTGGCAACATGGCAGCTCCATCTTTACCTCCATGTTCCCCATCATGGCTGTTCCTTTTATACATTGGGTTTTGTAAAGGTTTGAGATAATCAACAGAAAAAGGAGGATATCCATTAAATCTCAACCAGCCTTATCGCTCAACTCATCTAACAATCTTTTTCCACCAATCGTTTGGAAATGTATACTTTGTGTTCTTACAGCACTTTGTCTTCAATAAGATCTAGCCTATGTAGTGTTTCATGTGGAGTACCACAAGGCTCTGCACTTGGACCTAAGTTGTTCATTTTATATATTAATGATTTGATGAATGTGTCAGGTACCCTTAAATGTGTTCTTTTTGCTGATGACACTATTTTATTCGGGTAATGACTTGGAACAGATGATCGACTGTATGAAGAAAGAGTTTGTTAACATACAAACTTGGCTTAATTTAAATAAGTTATCGTTGAACATTGATAAAACTGATTATATGATTTTTAGTTTTTTTTTAGTTCGATTTTTAGATTTTTTTCATCAATCATTTGGAAAATTATACTTTGTGTTCTTACAGCACTTTGTCTTTAATAAGATCTAGCCTCTGTCGTGTTTCATGTGGAGTACCACAAGGCTCTGTACTTGGACCTAAGTTGTTCATGTTATATATTAATGATTTGATGAATGTGTCAGGTACGTTATTTTTGCTGATGACACTATTTTCTTTTATTTGGGTAATGACTTGGAACAGATGATCGACTGTATGAAGAAAGAGTTTGTTAACATACAAACTTAGTTTAATTTAAATAAGTTATCATTGAACATTGATAAAATTAATTATATGATTTTTAGTTTAAAAAAAAGATAACTACTGTTGTTCCTTTCAAAATTGATGGTGTTGAAATATGTAGAGTGAGTGAAATGAAGTTTTTGAGTGTAATCATTGACGATAAAATGTCATGGAAACAGCACATAAATCCTGTTAAAACTAAAATGTCCAAATCCACATCAGTATTATGTAAAGTAAAAGACTTATTGGATGATAAAGCCTTTTCTTTGCTGTATAATACAATTATAGTACCACATTTAATTTATTGTGTTGATGTTTGGGGAACAGCATGCAAAACTATAACAAAGCCTATTTTTATCCTACAAAAAAGAGCTTTAAGAATTATAACAATAATGCATTATTGCCACCCTACAAGTATATTAAAACTACTGAAGTTTTATGATCTGGTGGAATATAATATTTTTTTATTAATGTATAAAGCATAAAATTACACACTACCTTCAAATGTTCAAAAGCATTTTGTAAAAAGGAAAAGTTTTTATAATCTGAAGGGAACAGACATTTTTGTTAAACCACAGTATAGAACTTGTTTAAAGGGTCGGTTTACTTTAATATATGGAATAGTTTGGAAAATGATGTCAAAAAAGCTAAGTCTATGTCTTTATTTTAGGGATGCACCGATCCACATTTCTCACTTCCGATTCGATACCGATACTTAAAAACTGGGTATCGACCGATACCGATACTTTCCCGATCCGATACTGCTCAGGAATGAGAAGCTGTATAATGAAATTTTTGTACTGAGACTATCCATTTTAACATTATGTGAGATAAACCCCAATGAAGACACACTTCAGCCTTACAACAGGAAACTCACAAACTTTAATAACACACAAGAGGCAGGTCTATACCACACACATGTCCTTCTCACTCATGGTGCAGCTGGAAAAACTAAAAAACTGCTAAGCATGATGGGAAATACAACACAGCCCACTCCCCTTAACCACTAAGAGAGAGGATTTTGTTGTCTTTCCCATAATGCTTAGCATTTTTTTTAGTTTTCCAGCTTTAGGTGCAGCTAGAAAACTAAAATACTGCTAAGCATTATGGGAAAGACAACAAAATCCACTCCCCTTAACCACTAAGGGAGTGGATTTTGTTGTCTTTCCCATCATGCTTGGCGGTTTTTTAGTTTTTCCAGCTGCACCATGAGTGAGAAGGACATGTGTGTGGTATAGACCTGCCTCTTGTGTGCTGTTAAAGTTTGGGTGTTTCATGTTGTGAGGCTCAAAGTGTCTTCATTGGGTTTAATTCACACAATGTGAACATGGCAGCCACAGAAAGTGATTGAACACAAGTGCTCTTTGAAGCTGGATCGGAAATATCGGCAGGTTGGATCCGATATCCGATACTTAAATAATGCTGGTATCGGATACCGATACAGATACTGGATCGGATCGGCCCCATCCCTACTTTATTTAAGAAAATTATTAGGAAGAAATTCCTAAAATGATATACATAAATGTTAAAATACTAAATGTACTATAAATCGGCAAATTGTTATGAGTTATTAATTTTTGTTCATAATCATTGTTTGAACTGATTGTTTGAATGGATTTTTTTGTTTAAAGAAGGGGCAGATATATAGGAATTTTATTCTTCTTCTGCTTCCTTTCATTTTAATAAAAAAAATGTTCTCCATATACTTTGTATTTTTTTTGTGTGTGTTTTATATTTAAAATGAATAAAATAAATAAATAAATAACTTTTTCCTATGAAGGTTGACGGTAAGAGCATTTTCAATATTTGTAAAGCTGCGATGTAAGAAACAAGACGAGCTTCTACAGCGGCAACTCTTTAAACAAAAGCGATTCTGCTGTGTGGAAAAATAAGCTACTCATTCTAAAATTGAATGTTAAAAGTTGTTCAGCTTTACCTCTGAGGGCAGCTGTTAAAAAAACAGATTTAAAGGCTGCTTCACAGTTGAAGGATGGTGCAACACATTGAAAGACTGTGACTTCTCTTGAAGCTCGGTTACTGTATACTGTATTTAGAACTTTTCCAGGCTAATTTTGGTTTCTCAGCTCAGTAAATTTGCTAAATTACTAATTACTCCCCCTGCTTCTTATATACTGTAGTACGGTACATCTTGCCATAGTCGAATGGAGGGGAAGGCTGGCTGCACATCCTGAACCCCGCGCTAAATAAATGATCCCT
>JBBPBX010070056.1:0-18692 GCA_038048925.1 Garcialebias charrua
ACATCATCCGATCTGAACCAAATTTATTGTGAATAATCAGTGAGCCCTTGTGGACACATTGATATTGTGGTTTAACATATAACTCCATAGCGCCCCCTAGATTATTCAAACTGTTATATCTCAGTGAGACATCATCCGATCTGAACCAGATTTATCGTGTATCATCAGTGAGACCTTGTGGACACATTGATATTGTGGTTTAACATGTGACTCCAGAGCGCCCCCTAGATTATTCAAACTGTTATATCTCAGTGAGACATCATCCGATCTGAACCAGATTTATTGTGCATCATCAGTGAGTCCTTGTGGACACATTGATAAGGTGGGCTAACATTTGACTCAAGTGCGCCCCCTACATTATTTCTATAGTTATATCTCAGTGATACATCATCCGATCTGAACCAGATTTACTGTGAATCATCATTGAGACATTGTGGACACATTGATATTGTGGTTTAACATATGACTCCAGAGCGCCCCCTAGATTATTCAAACTGTTATATCTCAGTGATACATCATCCGATCTGAACCAGATTTATTGTGCATCATCAGTGAGCCCTTGTGGACACATTGATATGGTGGGCTAACATTTAACTCAAGTGCGCCCCCTACATTATTTCTATAGTTATATCTCAGTGATACATCATCCGATCTGAACCAGATTTATTGTGCATCATCAGTGAGCCCTTGTGGACACATTGATTTTGTGATTTAACATATAACTCCATAGCGCCCCCTAGATTATTCAAACTGTTATATCTCAGTGAGACATCATCTGATCTGAACCAGATTTATTGTGCGTGTGCACCCCTGGTGCGGAGTAGACACGAGAGACTTCGAAATGGCGACCGAGCGGACGAGCTGGAGCTCGCGCGGTCGCCTCAATAAGGTCCGAGCGGCGCTAAGCTGCGAGGGCCTCAATGCTGCTTGCAGCTTTAATTAGGCCCGAAGCAGCGAAGCGCTGCAAGGACCTATTGTAATTGTAGTGTTTATTATTATTATTTTTTTTTTTTTTATTTTTCTTCCCCCCAAAGAAGTGGCCTTTTGGAGGCTTTATCATATACGAAAACTCACCAAATTTGGCGGACTCGTCAGGACTGGTGAAAAATTACGTATTTTGGGGGCGTGGCAAAAATCGCCACAGAAACGGCTCAAGAGCGCCCCCTAGAAATTTTCAAAATACCCTTCGCATTGACCTTAGTTTGACGTAGAATCATGAAATTTGGTACACTTGTCCAACTCACCAAGATGCACAGAAAACCCTCTGGCACCAATGTTGTACATAAATGGTAAGGCGGCCATTTTGGAACGATGACCAAATTTTCACCCCTTTTTGGCCGTTTACAGCCTCCGCATTTGAACGAACTCCTCCTATGAATTTCGCTCGATTTGGTTCAAACTTGGCCAGTTTCATCATAAGGCACGGGGGAACAAACGATATCAAAATTGTGCGTTTTCATGAATGCTGAAGGGGCGGGGCCAGACGTCAAAGTTGGACATCTCGCCATGAAAAACGAAACGCTTACAGCTCTTACACGAAAAAAGTCTAATACATCAAACCTTCAGTTATTGACCCACATCCGGTCCCCCGCAAAACTGTATGGTCAAATCATGACATCACTTAAGCCACGCCCCCTGACAACAGGAAGTGTAAAGTTTTACGTTGAACGGTCCATATCGGACCCCTGTTACCTAATCAGCGTGGCATTGTGTCCAGTGACCGAAGACATGTTGGTGTAACAAGCATTCCAATACTGTTCGTTTTTGGTGGAGCATGTGGGCGTGGCGACGTGGCGAAGTAAGACATAACGCCATCACCATACGTTTGGTTCTAAAATCCACAGATTTGATCCGAGGAGTACCAAAATCAGTATGATCGATCATTGCCCACCCCTTGAACAGGTGTTTATGCTAATTAGCAAATCGCTACAGAAACGGCTCAAGAGCGCCCCCTAGAAATATTCAAAATACCCTCCGCATTGACCTTAGTTTGACGTAGAATCATGAAATTTGGTACACTTGTCCAACTCACCAAGATGCACAGAAAACCCTCTGGCACCAATGTTGTACGATAAATGGTAAGGCGGCCATTTTGGAACGATGACCAAATTTTCACCCCTTTTTGGCCGTTTACAGCCTCTGCATTTCAACGAACTCCTCCTAGGGATTTCGCTCGATTTGATTCAAACTTGGCCAGTTTCTTTATAAGGCACGGGGGAACAAATGTTATCAAAACTGTGCGTTTTCATGCATGCTGAAGGGGCGGGGCCAGACCTCAAAGTTGGACATCTCGCCATGAAAAACGAAACGCTTACAGCTCTTACACGAAAACTGTCTAATACATCAAACCTTCAGTGATTGACCCACATCCGGTCCCCTGCAAAACTGTATGGTCAAATCATGACATCACTTAAGCCACGCCCCCTGACAACAGGAAGTGTAAAGTTTTACGTTGAACGGTCCATATCGGATCCCTGTTACCTAATCAGCGTGACATTGTATCCAGTCACCGAAGACATGGTGGTGTAACAAGCTTTCCAGCACTGTTCGTTTTGGGTGGAGCAAGTGGGCGTGGTGACGTGGCGAAGTAAGACGTAACGCCGTCACCATACGTTTGGTTCTAAACTCCACAGATTTGATCTGAGGAGTACCAAAATCATTATGATCGATCATTACCCACCCCTTGAACAGGTGTTTATGCTAATTAGCAAATAGCCTCCATAGCGCCCCCTAGATTATTCAAACTGTTGTATCTCAGTGATACATCATCCGATCTGAACCAGATTTATTGTGCATCATCAGTGAGCCCTTGTGGACACATTGATATGGTGGGCTAACATTTGACTCAAGTGCGCCCCCTACATTATTTCTATAGTTATATCTCAGTGATACATCATCCGATCTGCACGAGATTTATTATGCTTTATCAGTGAACACTTCGACACACATTGATAATGTTATGTAATTTTTTACTCCATAGCGCCCCCTATATTATTACTACAGTTATATCTTAGTGATACATTATCCAATCTGCACGAGATTTATTATGATTCATCAGTGAACGCTTCTACACACATTCATAATGGTATGTAAATTTTTACTCCATAGCGCCCCCTGTATTATTACTACAGTTATATCTTAGTGATACATTATCCGATCTGCACGAGATTTATTGTGCTTTATCAGTGAACACTTCGACACACATTGATAATGGTATGTAAATTTTTACTCCATAGCGCCCCCTATATTATTACTACAGTTATATCTTAGTGATACATTATCCGATCTGCACGAGATTTATTATGATTCATCAGTGAACACTTCTACACACATTCATAATGGTATGTAAATTTTTACTCCATAGCGCCCCCTATATTATTACTACAGTTATATCTTAGTGATACATTATCCGATCTGCACGAGATTTAATGTGATTCATCAGTGAACACTTCTATACACATTGATAATGTTATGTAATTTTTTACTCCATAGCGCCCCCTATATTATTACTACAGTTATATCTTAGTGATACATTATCCGATCTGCACGAGATTTATTATGATTCATCAGTGAACACTTCTACACACATTCATAATGATATGTAAATTTTTACTCCATAGCGCCCCCTGTATTATTACTACAGTTATATCTTAGTGATACATTATCCGATCTGCACGAGATTTATTGTGCTTTATCAGTGAACACTTCGACACACATTGATAATGGTATGTAAATTTTTACTCCATAGCGCCCCCTATATTATTACTACAGTTATATCTCAGTGATACATCATCCGATCTGAACCAGATTTATTGTGCATCATCAGTGAGCCCTTGTGGACACATTGATATGGTGGGCTAACATTTGACTCAAGTGCGCCCCCTACATTATTTCTATAGTTATATCTCAGTGATACATCATCCGATCTGAACCAGATTTATTGTGCATCATCAGTGAGCCCTTGTGGACACATTGATATGGTGGGCTAACATATGACTCCAGAGCGCCCCCTAGATTATTCAAACTGTTATATCTCAGTGATACATCATCCGATCTGAACCATATTTATTTATCATCATCAGTGAGCCCTTGTGGACACATTGATATGGTGGGCTAACATTTGACTCAAGTGCGCCCCCTACATTACTTCTATAGTTATATCTAAGTGATACATCATCCGATCTGAACCAGATTTATTGTGCGTGTGCACCCCTGGTGCGGAGTAGACACGAGAGACTTCGAAATGGCGACCGAGCGGACGAGCTGGAGCTCGCGCGGTCGCCTCAATAAGGTCCGAGCGGCGCTAAGCTGCGAGGGCCTCAACGCCGCTTGCGGCTTTAATTAGGCCCGAAGCAGCGAAGCGCTGCAAGGACCTATTGTAATTGTAGTGTTTATTATTATTATTAGGCCCGAAGCAGCGAAGCGCTGCAAGGACCTATTGTAATTGTAGTGTTTATTATTTTTTTTATTATTTTTTTTATTTTTATTCTTCCCCCAAAAGAAGTGGCATTTTGGAGGCTTTATCATATACGAAAACTCACCAAATTTGGCGGACTCGTCAGGACTGGTGAAAAATTACATATTTTGGGGGCGTGGCAAAAATCGCCACAGAAACGGCTCAAGAGCGCCCCCTAGAAATATTCAAAATACCCTCCGCATGACCTTAGTTTGACATAGAATCATGAAATTTGGTACACTTGTCCAACTCACCAAGATGCACAGAAAACCCTCTGGCACCAATGTTGTACAATAAATGGTAAGGCGGCCATTTTGGAACGATGACCAAATTTTCACCCCTTTTTGGCCGTTTACAGCCTCCGCATTTGAACGAACTCCTCCTATGAATTTCGCTCGATTTGGTTCAAACTTGGCCAGTTTCTTCATAAGGCACGGGGGAACAAACGATATCAAAATTGTGCGTTTTCATGAATGCTGAAGGGGCGGGGCCAGACGTCAAAGTTGGACATCTCGCCATGAAAAACGAAACGCTTACAGCTCTTACACGAAAAAAGTCTAATACATCAAACCTTCAGTTATTGACCCACATCCGGTCCCCCGCAAAACTATATGGTCAAATCATGACATCACTTAAGCCACGCCCCCTGACAACAGGAAGTGTAAAGTTTTACGTTGAACTGTCCATATCGGACCCCTGTTATCTAATCAGCGTGGCATTGTGTCCAGTGACCGAAGACATGTTGGTGTAACAAGCTTTCCAGCACTGTTCGTTTTGGGTGGAGCAAGTGGGCGTGGCGACATGGCGAAGTAAGACGTAACGCCATAACCATACGTTTGGATCTAAAATCCACAGATTTGATCCGAGAAGTACCAAAATCAGTATGATCGATCATTGCCCACCCCTTGAACAGGTGTTTATGCTAATTAGCAAATCGCTACAGAAACGGCTCAAGAGCGCCCCCTAGAAATATTCAAAATACCCTCTGCATTGACCTTAGTTTGACGTAGAATCATGAAATTTGGTACACTTGTCCAACTCACCAAGATGCACAGAAAACCCTCTGGCACCAATGTTGTACGATAAATGGTAAGGCGGCCATTTTGGAACGATGACCAAATTTTCACCCCTTTTTGGCCGTTTACAGCCTCTGCATTTCAACGAACTCCTCCTAGGGATTTCGCTCGATTTGATTCAAACTTGGCCAGTTTCTTTATAAGGCACGGGGGAACAAATGTTATCAAAACTGTGCGTTTTCATGCATGCTGAAGGGGCGGGGCCAGACCTCAAAGTTGGACATCTCGCCATGAAAAACGAAACGCTTACAGCTCTTACACGAAAACTGTCTAATACATCAAACCTTCAGTGATTGACCCACATCCGGTCCCCTGCAAAACTGTATGGTCAAATCATGACATCACTTAAGCCACGCCCCCTGACAACAGGAAGTGTAAAGTTTTACGTTGAACGGTCCATATCGGATCCCTGTTACCTAATCAACGTGACATTGTATCCAGTCACCGAAGACATGGTGGTGTAACAAGCTTTCCAGCACTGTTCGTTTTGGGTGGAGCAAGTGGGCG
The DNA here is from genome assembly GCA_038048925.1 of Garcialebias charrua. NCBI lineage: Eukaryota > Metazoa > Chordata > Actinopteri > Cyprinodontiformes > Rivulidae > Garcialebias > Garcialebias charrua. Next base: position 6,040 of record JBBPBX010070056.1, read on the forward strand.
TGGTGACGTGGCGAAGTAAGACGTAACGCCGTCACCATACGTTTGGTTCTAAACTCCACAGATTTGATCTGAGGAGTACCAAAATCATTATGATCGATCATTACCCACCCCTTGAACAGGTGTTTATGCTAATTAGCAAATAGCCTCCATAGCGCCCCCTAGATTATTCAAACTGTTGTATCTCAGTGATACATCATCCGATCTGAACCAGATTTATTGTGCATCATCAGTGAGCCCTTGTGGACACATTGATATGGTGGGCTAACATTTGACTCAAGTGCGCCCCCTACATTATTTCTATAGTTATATCTCAGTGATACATCATCCGATCTGCACGAGATTTATTATGCTTTATCAGTGAACACTTCGACACACATTGATAATGTTATGTAAATTTTTACTCCATAGCGCCCCCTATATTATTACTACAGTTATATCTTAGTGATACATTATCCGATCTGCACGAGATTTATTATGATTCATCAGTGAACACTTCTACACACATTGATAATGGTATGTAAATTTTTACTCCATAGCGCCCCCTGTATTATTACTACAGTTATATCTTAGTGATACATTATCCGATCTGCACGAGATTTATTGTGCTTTATCAGTGAACACTTCGACACACATTGATAATGTATGTAAATTTTTACTCCATAGCGCCCCCTATATTATTACTACAGTTATATCTTAGTGATACATTATCCGATCTGCACGAGATTTAATGTGATTCATCAGTGAACACTTCTATACACATTGATAATGGTATGTAAATTTTTACTCCATAGCGCCCCCTATATTATTACTACAGTTATATCTCAGTGATACATTATCCAATCTGCACGAGATTTATTGTGCTTTATCAGTGAACACTTCGACACACATTGATAATGGTATGTAAATTTTTACTCCATAGCGCCCCCTATATTATTACTACAGTTATATCTTAGTGATACATTATCCGATCTGCACGAGATTTATTGTGATTCATCAGTGAACACTTCTACACACATTGATAATGGTATGTAAATTTTTACTCCATAGCGCCCCCTGTATTATTACTACAGTTATATCTTAGTGATACATTATCCGATCTGCACAAGATTTATTGTGCTTTATCAGTGAACACTTCGACACACATTGATAATGGTATGTAAATTCTTACTCCATAGCGCCCCCTATATTATTACTACAGTTATATCTCAGTGATACATCATCCGATCTAAACCAGATTTATCGTACATCATCAGTGAGCCCTCGTGGACACATTGATTTTGTGGTTTAACATATGACTCCAGATCGCCCCTTAGATTATTCAAATCGTTATATCTTAGTGATACATCATCCGATCTAAACCAGATTTATTGTGCATCATCAGTGACCACTTCCACACACATGTGGTTTAACAGATAACTCCAGTGCGCCCCCTACATTATTTTTCAAACTGTTACATCTCATTGCTAGATCATCTGATCTGTTCTACATTTACTGTGTGTCACCAGTCAGTACTTCTAAACACGTATATATTGTTGTTATTCGCTAACTGTTCTTGGCAAACGGGTGCTGGATGGGCATGAGAGAGTTCGAGATGGCGACCGAGCGGACGAGCTGGAGCTCGCGCGGTCGCCTCAATAAGGTCCAAGCGGCGCTAAGCTGCGAGGGCCTCAATGCTGCTTGCAGCTTTAATTTTTTATTTTTCTTCCCCCCAAAGAAGTGGCCTTTTGGAGGCTTTATCATATACGAAAACTCACCAAATTTGGCGGACTCGTCAGGACTGGTGAAAAATTACGTATTTTGGGGGCGTGGCAAAAATCGCCACAGAAACGGCTCAAGAGCGCCCCCTAGAAATTTTCAAAATACCCTCCGCATTGACCTTAGTTTGACGTAGAATCATGAAATTTGGTACACTTGTCCAACTCACCAAGATGCACAGAAAACCCTCTGGCACCAATGTTGTACAATAAATGGTAAGGCGGCCATTTTGGAACGATGACCAAATTTTCACCCCTTTTTGGCCGTTTACAGCCTCCGCATTTGAACGAACTCCTCCTATGAATTTCGCTCGATTTGGTTCAAACTTGGCCAGTTTCTTCATAAGGCACGGGGGAACAAACGATATCAAAATTGTGCGTTTTCATGAATGCTGAAGGGGCGGGGCCAGACGTCAAAGTTGGACATCTCGCCATGAAAAACGAAACGCTTACAGCTCTTACACGAAAAAAGTCTAATACATCAAACCTTCAGTTATTGACCCACATCCGGTCCCCCGCAAAACTGTATGGTCAAATCATGACATCACTTAAGCCACGCCCCCTGACAACAGGAAGTGTAAAGTTTTACGTTGAACGGTCCATATCGGACCCCTGTTACCTAATCAGCGTGGCATTGTGTCCAGTGACCGAAGACATGTTGGTGTAACAAGCATTCCAATACTGTTCGTTTTTGGTGGAGCATGTGGGCGTGGCGACGTGGCGAAGTAAGACATAACGCCATCACCATACGTTTGGTTCTAAAATCCACAGATTTGATCCGAGGAGTACCAAAATCAGTATGATCGATCATTGCCCACCCCTTGAACAGGTGTTTATGCTAATTAGCAAATCGCTACAGAAACGGCTCAAGAGCGCCCCCTAGAAATATTCAAAATACCCTCTGCATTGACCTTAGTTTGACGTAGAATCATGAAATTTGGTACACTTGTCCAACTCACCAAGATGCACAGAAAACCCTCTGGCACCAATGTTGTACGATAAATGGTAAGGCGGCCATTTTGGAACGATGACCAAATTTTCACCCCTTTTTGGCCGTTTACAGCCTCTGCATTTCAACGAACTCCTCCTAGGGATTTCGCTCGATTTGATTCAAACTTGGCCAGTTTCATTATAAGGCACGGGGGAACAAATGTTATCAAAACTGTGCGTTTTCATGCATGCTGAAGGGGCGGGGCCAGACCTCAAAATTGGACATCTCGCCATGAAAAACGAAACGCTTACAGCTCTTACACGAAAACTGTCTATTACATCAAACCTTCAGTGATTGACCCACATCCGGTCCCCCGCAAAACTGTATGGTCAAATCATGACATCACTTAAGCCACGCCCCCTGACAACAGGAAGTGTAAAGTTTTACGTTGAACGGTCCATATCGGATCCCTGTTACCTAATCAGCGTGACATTGTATCCAGTCACCGAAGACATGTTGGTGTAACAAGCTTTCCAGCACTGTTCGTTTTGGGTGGAGCAAGTGGGCGTGGTGACGTGGCGAAGTAAGACGTAACGCCGTCACCATACGTTTGGTTCTAAACTCCACAGATTTGATCTGAGGAGTACCAAAATCATTATGATCGATCATTACCCACCCCTTGAACAGGTGTTTATGCTAATTAGCAAATAGCCTCCATAGCGCCCCCTAGATTATTCAAACTGTTGTATCTCAGTGATACATCATCCGATCTGAACCAGATTTATTGTGCATCATCAGTGAGCCCTTGTGGACACATTGATATGGTGGGCTAACATTTGACTCAAGTGCGCCCCCTACATTATTTCTATAGTTATATCTCAGTGATACATCATCCGATCTGAACCAGATTTATTGTGCATCATCAGTGAGCCCTTGTGGACACATTGATATGGTGGGCTAACATTTGACTCAAGTGCGCCCCCTACATTATTTCTATAGTTATATCTCAGTGATACATCATCCGATCTGAACCAGATTTATTGTGCATCATCAGTGAGCCCTTGTGGACACATTGATATGGTGGGCTAACATATGACTCCAGAGCGCCCCCTAGATTATTCAAACTGTTATATCTCAGTGATACATCATCCGATCTGAACCAGATTTATTGTGCATCATCAGTGAGCCCTTGTGGACACATTGATATGGTGGGCTAACATTTGACTCAAGTGCGCCCCCTACATTACTTCTATAGTTATATCTCAGTGATACATCATCTGATCTGAACCAGATTTATTGTGCATCATCAGTGAGACCTTGTGGACACATTGATATTGTGGTTCAACATATGACTCTAGAGCGCCCCCTAGATTATTCAAACTGTTATATCTCAGTGATACATCATCCGATCTGAACCAGATTTATTGTGCTTTATCAGTGAACACTTCGACACACATTGATAATGGTATGTAAATTTTTACTCCATAGCGCCCCCTATATTATTACTACAGTTATATCTTAGTGATACATTATCCGATCTGCACGAGATTTATTGTGATTCATCAGTGAACACTTCTACACACATTGATAATGGTATGTAAATTTTTACTCCATAGCGCCCCCTATATTATTACTACAGTTATATCTCAGTGATACATTATCCGATCTGCACGAGATTTATTGTGCTTTATCAGTGAACACTTCGACACACATTGATAATGGTATGTAAATTTTTACTCCATAGCGCCCCCTATATTATTACTACAGTTATATCTTAGTGATACATTATCCGATCTGCACGAGATTTATTGTGATTCATCAGTGAACACTTCTACACACATTGATAATGGTATGTAAATTTTTACTCCATAGCGCCCCCTATATTATTACTACAGTTATATCTCAGTGATACATTATCCGATCTGCACGAGATTTATTGTGCTTTATCAGTGAACACTTCGACACACATTGATAATGGTATGTAAATTTTTACTCCATAGCGCCCCCTATATTATTACTACAGTTATATCTTAGTGATACATTATCCGATCTGCACGAGATTTATTGTGATTCATCAGTGAACACTTCTACACACATTGATAATGGTATGTAAATTTTTACTCCATAGCGCCCCCTGTATTATTACTACAGTTATATCTTAGTGATACATTATCCGATCTGCATGAGATTTATTGTGCTTTATCAGTGAACACTTCGACACACATTGATAATGGTATGTAAATTTTTACTCCATAGCGCCCCCTATATTATTACTACAGTTATATCTTAGTGATACATTATCCGATCTGCACGAGATTTATTGTGATTCATCAGTGAACACTTCGACACACATTGATAATGGTATGTAAATGTTTACTCCATAGCGCCCCCTATATTATTACTACAGTTATATCTTAGTGATACATTATCCGATCTGCACGAGATTTATTGTGCTTTATCAGTGAACACTTCGACACACATTGATAATGTTATGTAAATTTTTACTCCATAGCGCCCCCTATATTATTACTACAGTTATATCTCAGTGATACATCATCCGATCTGAACCAGATTTATTGTGTATCATCAGTGAGCCCTTGTGGACACATTGATATTGTGGGCTAACATTTGACTCAAGTGCGCCCCCTACATTATTTCTATAGTTATATCTCAGTGATACATCATCCGATCTGAACCAGATTTATTGTGCATCATCAGTGAGCCCTTGTGGACACATTGATATGGTGGGCTAACATTTGACTCAAGTGCGCCCCCTACATTATTTATATAGTTATATCTCAGTGATACATCATCCGATCTGAACCAGATTTATTGTGCATCATCAGTGAGCCCTTGTGGACACATTGATATGGTGGGCTAACATATGACTCCAGAGCGCCCCCTAGATTATTCAAACTGTTATATCTCAGTGATACATCATCCGATCTGAACCAGATTTATTGTGCATCATCAGTGAGCCCTTGTGGACACATTGATATTGTGGTTTAACATGTGACTCCAGAGCGCCCCCTAGATTATTCAAACTGTTATATCTCAGTGAGACATCATCCGATCTGAACCAGATTTATTGTGCGTGTGCACCCCTGGTGCGGAGTAGACACGAGAGACTTCGAAATGGCGACCGAGCGGACGAGCTGGAGCTCGCGTGGTCGCCTCAATAAGGTCCGAGCAGTGCTAAGCTGCTTCGGGCCTCAATGCTGCTTGCAGCTTTAATTAGGCCCGAAGCAGCGAAGCGCTGCAAGGACCTATTGTAATTGTAGTGTTTATTAGGCCCGAAGCAGCGAAGCGCTGCAAGGACCTATTGTAATTGTACTGTTTCTTATTTTTATTTTTTTTTTTCTTCCCCCCAAAGAAGTGGCCTTTTGGAGGCTTTATCATATACGAAAACTCACCAAATTTGGCGGACTCGTCAGGACTGGTGAAAAATTACGTATTTTGGGGGCGTGGCAAAAATCGCCACAGAAACGGCTCAAGAGCGCCCCCTAGAAATTTTCAAAATACCCTCCGCATTGACCTTAGTTTGACGTAGAATCATGAAATTTGGTACACTTGTCCAACTCACCAAGATGCACAGAAAACCCTCTGGCACCAATGTTGTACAATAAATGGTAAGGCGGCCATTTTGGAACGATGACCACATTTTCACCCCTTTTTGGCCGTTTACAGCCTCTGCATTTGAACGAACTCCTCCTATGAATTTCGCTCGATTTGGTTCAAACTTGGCCAGTTTCTTCATAAGGCATGGGGGAACAAACGACATCAAAATTGTGCGTTTTCATGAATGCTGAAGGGGCGGGGCCAGACGTCAAAGTTGGACATCTCGCCATGAAAAACGAAACGCTTACAGCTCTTACACGAAAAGAGTCTAATACATCAAACCTTCAGTTATTGACCCACATCCGGTCCCCTGCAAAACTGTATGGTCAAATCATGACATCACTTAAGCCACGCCCCCTGACAACAGGAAGTGTAAAGTTTTACTTTGAAAGGTCCATATCGGACCCGTGTTACCTAATCAGCGTGACATTGTGTCCAGTGACTAAAGACATGTTGGTGTAACAAGCTTTCCAGCACTGTTCGTTTTGGGTGGAGCAAGTGGGCGTGGCGACATGGCGAAGTAAGACGTAACGCCATCACCATACGTTTGGATCTAAAATCCACAGATTTGATCCGAGGAGTACCAAAATCAGTATGATCGATCATTGCCCACCCCTTGAACAGGTGTTTATGCTAATTAGCAAATCGCTACAGAAACGGCTCAAGAGCGCCCCCTAGAAATATTCAAAATACCCTCCGCATTGACCTTAGTTTGACGTAGAATCATGAAATTTGGTACACTTGTCCAACTCACCAAGATGCACAGAAAACTCTCTGGCACCAATGTTGTACGATAAATGGTAAGGCGGCCATTTTGGAACGATGACCAAATTTTCACCCCTTTTTGGCCGTTTACAGCCTCTGCATTTCAACGAACTCCTCCTAGGGATTTCGCTCGATTTGATTCAAACTTGGCCAGTTTCTTTATAAGGCACGGGGGAACAAATGTTATCAAAACTGTGCGTTTTCATGCATGCTGAAGGGGCGGGGCCAGACCTCAAAGTTGGACATCTCGCCATGAAAAACGAAACGCTTACAGCTCTTACACGAAAACTGTCTAATACATCAAACCTTCAGTGATTGACCCACATCCGGTCCCCTGCAAAACTGTATGGTCAAATCATGACATCACTTAAGCCACGCCCCCTGACAACAGGAAGTGTAAAGTTTTACGTTGAACGGTCCATATCGGATCCCTGTTACCTAATCAGCGTGACATTGTATCCAGTCACCGAAGACATGTTGGTGTAACAAGCTTTCCAGCACTGTTCGTTTTGGGTGGAGCAAGTGGGCGTGGTGACGTGGCGAAGTAAGACGTAACGCCGTCACCATACGTTTGGTTCTAAACTCCACAGATTTGATCTGAGGAGTACCAAAATCATTATGATCGATCATTACCCACCCCTTGAACAGGTGTTTATGCTAATTAGCAAATAGCCTCCATAGCGCCCCCTAGATTATTCAAACTGTTGTATCTCAGTGATACATCATCCGATCTGAACCAGATTTATTGTGCATCATCAGTGAGCCCTTGTGGACACATTGATATGGTGGGCTAACATTTGACTCAAGTGCGCCCCCTACATTATTTCTATAGTTATATCTCAGTGATACATCATCCGATCTGCACGAGATTTATTATGCTTTATCAGTGAACACTTCGACACACATTGATAATGTTATGTAATTTTTTACTCCATAGCGCCCCCTATATTATTACTACAGTTATATCTTAGTGATACATTATCCGATCTGCACGAGATTTATTATGATTCATCAGTGAACGCTTCTACACACATTCATAATGGTATGTAAATTTTTACTCCATAGCGCCCCCTGTATTATTACTACAGTTATATCTTAGTGATACATTATCCGATCTGCACGAGATTTATTGTGCTTTATCAGTGAACACTTCGACACACATTGATAATGGTATGTAAATTTTTACTCCATAGCGCCCCCTATATTATTACTACAGTTATATCTTAGTGATACATTATCCGATCTGCACGAGATTTAATGTGATTCATTAGTGAACACTTCTACACACATTCATAATGATATGTAAATTTTTACTCCATAGCGCCCCCTATATTATTACTACAGTTATATCTTAGTGATACATTATCCGATCTGCACGAGATTTATTATGATTCATCAGTGAACACTTCGACACACATTGATAATGGTATGTAAATTTTTACTCCATAGCGCCCCCTATATTATTACTACAGTTATATCTCAGTGATACATCATCCGATCTGAACCAGATTTATTGTGCATCATCAGTGAGCCCTTGTGGACACATTGATATGGTGGGCTAACATTTGACTCAAGTGCGCCCCTTACATTATTTCTATAGTTATATCTCAGTGATACATCATCCGATCTGAACCAGATTTATTGTGCATCATCAGTGAGCCCTTGTGGACACATTGATATGGTGGGCTAACATATGACTCCAGAGCGCCCCCTAGATTATTCAAACTGTTATATCTCAGTGATACATCATCCGATCTGAACCATATTTATTTATCATCATCAGTGAGCCCTTGTGGACACATTGATATGGTGGGCTAACATTTGACTCAAGTGCGCCCCCTACATTACTTCTATAGTTATATCTAAGTGATACATCATCCGATCTGAACCAGATTTATTGTGCGTGTGCACCCCTGGTGCGGAGTAGACACGAGAGACTTCGAAATGGCGACCGAGCGGACGAGCTGGAGCTCGCGCGGTCGCCTCAATAAGGTCCGAGCGGCGCTAAGCTGCGAGGGCCTCAACGCCGCTTGCGGCTTTAATTAGGCCCGAAGCAGCGAAGCTCTGCTGAAGGCCTATTGTAATCGCTCGATTTCTTCATTATTATTATTATTATTATTATTATTTTCTTCCGTCACTTCGCGCGGCCGTTTGGAGCCTTTAACATATTCAAAAACTCACCAAACTTCACCCAAAATTGTCCCCCAACGAAAATTTTATGAATCTGGTGTAATCGCAAGTGGGCGTGGCCTAACTGCTCAACAGCGCCCCCTAACGTGAGTTGGGGAAAACCGTAAGTCGTAGAGATCTGAAACTCGGAACATATGTAGATCTCCCCAATTCAAGAAAAAAAGTACATTGGGGGTACCCTCTAAAATGCACAGGTAGGCGGCCATTTTGGGTCAAAGGTCAAATTTTGGTCATTTTTCAGTTTTACTCATGTCGAACTTTGACGAACTCCTTCTCAGGCGTTCGACCTATCGGCTTCAAACTTGGTCAGAATGCAGTTAAGGCATGGGCCTTTAAAAGTTATCAAAAAAATTGACTTTTCGTATATGTTCAGGGGGCGTAGTGGAGCGGTGAACTTGGCGTACTCGCCGAAACAAACGAAACGCTATAACTTTGACATTTAAAGGTCTATTGACACCATGCTTTATCCTAGAATAATGAAACTTGGTACACATATGTATCTCATCAGGAGCTACAAAAAAGTCTCTTGGAGCAATGGTCCAAAGCCAACAGGAAGTCGGCCATTTTAGGTCAAAGTCACAATTTGGTCTATTTCATTTACGTCATATCTGAGCGAACTCGTCCTAGAGCTTTCGAGATCCAGGCGTCAAACTCGGTCAGCACTATCTTGAGGCATTGAAGGTCAAAAGTTATCAAAAGAATTTTTCTAAGTCAAAGCATGTGGGCGTGGCCTTAGGTCAAAGTCAAATTTGGTCTATTTCATTTACGTCATATCTGAGCGAACTCGTCCTAGAGCTTTCGAGATCCAGGGGTCAAACTCAGTCAGCACTATCTTGAGGCATTGAAGGTCAAAAGTTATCAAAAGAATTTTTCTATGTCAAAGCATGTGGGCGTGGCCAAGCCTCAAATCTGGCCATTTTCCATGAAACATCAATTACGTCATATCTGAGCGAACTCGTCCTAGAGCTTTCGAGATCCAGGCGTCAAACTCGGTCAGCACTATCTTGAGGCATTGAAGGTCAAAAGTTATCAAAAGAATTTTTCTATGTCAAAGCATGTGGGCGTGGCCAAGCCTCAAATCTGGCCATTCTCCATGAAACATCAAGCTAAAATAACTTCCTAATATAAGCTCCCAGCTACACCAAATTCACTAAGATCTATATTTATCCATCCCTCGACAGGACTGCAGTCCAATATGTAGTGGGCGTGGCCTGATTCTTCCAGAGCGCCCCCTAGAATTTAGTTTAAAAATCAGCCCCCAGCCATGCTTTATCCCAGAATTATGAAACGTGGTATACATGTGTAAATTGTCAGGACCTACAAAAAAGTCTCTTGGAACCCTGGTCCAAAACAAAAACAAAGTCGGCCATTTTGGGTCAAAGGTCATTTTCCGATGTTTTTGAATTACGTATTTAAACAAACTCCTCTTAGTGATTTTGAAGGATTGCCTTTAAACTTGGTTAACATGCCCTTAACACATTGGACAGTAAAAGTTATCAAAAGTTTGCGTTTTCGTTTATGCTAAAGGGGCGTGGCCAGGCCTCAAACTTGCGCTTCATGCGTCCCCTACATTATTTCTATAGTCCCATCTCAGTGATACATCATCCGATCTGAACCAGATTTATTGTGCATAATCAGTGAGACCTTGTGGACACATTGATATTGTTGTTTAACATATGACTCCAGAGCGCCCCCTAGATTATTCAAACTGTTATATCTCAGTGATACATCATCCGATCTGAACCAGATTTATTGTGCATCATCAGTGAGCCCTTGTGGACACATTGATATGGTGGGCTAACATTTGACTCAAGTGCGCCCCCTACATTATTTCTATAGTTATATCTCAGTGATACATCATCCGATCTGAACCAAATTTATTGTGAATAATCAGTGAGCCCTTGTGGACACATTGATAATGTGGTTTAACATATAACTCCATAGCGCCCCCTAGATTATTCAAACTGTTATATCACAGTGAGACATCATCCGATCTGAACCAGATTTATTGTGTATCATCAGTGAGACCTTGTGGACACATTGATATTGTGGTTTAACATGTGACTCCAGAGCGCCCCCTAGATTATTCAAACTGTTATATCTCAGTGAGACATCATCCGATCTGAACCAGATTTATTGTGCGTGTGCACCCCTGGTGCGGAGTAGACACGAGAGACTTCGAAATGGCGACCGAGCGGACGAGCTGGAGCTCGCGCGGTCGCCTCAATAAGGTCCGAGCGGCGCTAAGCTGCTTCGGGCCTCAACGCCGCTTGCGGCTTTAATTATTATTATTTTTATTATTATTTTTATTCTAGTCCCTCTTGAAGTGGCCTTTTGGGGGCTTTATCATATATGAAAACTCACCAAATTTGGCGGACTCGTCAGGACTGGTGAAAAATTACATATTTTGGGGGCGTGGCAAAAATTGCCACAGAAACGGCTCAAGAGCGCCCCCTAGAAATTTTCAAAATACCCTCCGCATTGACCTTAGTTTGACGTAGAATCATGAAATTTGGTACACTTGTCCAACTCACCAAGATGCACAGAAAACCCTCTGGCACCAATGTTGTACAATAAATGGTAAGGCGGCCATTTTGGAACGATGACCAAATTTTCACCCCTTTTTGGCCGTTTACAGCCTCCGCATTTGAACGAACTCCTCCTATGAATTTCGCTTGATTTGGTTCAAACTTGGCCAGTTTCATCATAAGGCACGAGGGAACAAACGATATCAAAATTGTGCGTTTTCATGAATGCTGAAGGGGCGGGGCCAGACGTCAAAGTTGGGCATCTCGCCATGAAAAACGAAACGCTTACAGCTCTTACACGAAAAAAGTCTAATACATCAAACCTTCAGTTATTGACCCACATCCGGTCCCCCGCAAAACTGTATGGTCAAATCATGACATCACTTAAGCCACGCCCCCTGACAACAGGAAGTGTAAAGTTTTACGTTGAACGGTCCATATCGGACCCCTGTTACCTAATCAGCGTGGCATTGTGTCCAGTGACCGAAGACATGTTGGTGTAACAAGCATTCCAATACTGTTCGTTTTTGGTGGAGCATGTGGGCGTGGCGACGTGGCGAAGTAAGACATAACGCCATCACCATACGTTTGGTTCTAAAATCCACAGATTTGATCCGAGGAGTACCAAAATCAGTATGATCGATCATTGCCCACCCCTTGAACAGGTGTTTATGCTAATTAGCAAATCGCTACAGAAACGGCTCAAGAGCGCCCCCTAGAAATATTCAAAATACCCTCCGCATTGACCTTAGTTTGACGTAGAATCATGAAATTTGGTACACTTGTCCAACTCACCAAGATGCACAGAAAACCCTCTGGCACCAATGTTGTACGATAAATGGTAAGGCGGCCATTTTGGAACGATGA
>JBBPBX010070057.1:8321-18692 GCA_038048925.1 Garcialebias charrua
TTTCTTGAACTATGTTGCATTTCAACGAGACAAACTTTCTGCACAGTAATTATGTGATTTGTGGTTAAGTCGTACTTACCCTCACTGTTTCTACAACATCCTGAAGAACGAGCAATAAACACAGCAACTTAGGGAAAATTACATGGAAAATTTTCAACTTTGGAGGGCCTTTATTTTGAAATTCCACATGAGATCTTGGTGACATTTGGTGAGCAACATCTGGAGATGTTCTACAGTCAGCCTGAAGTGAGACTGGTCACTGGAAACTAAGAGTTTTGTTTTAATATTAATGGAAACTTCAGGGAAAACAATTTAACATTCTCACATAATGAACATACAAATAACCACAAAACAGAGACAAAGGTTAAATATTATGGATCCATATTCACAGGAGGACATTAAAAATCATTTCTGAACATAGTCAAAGTCAAAGTCAACTTTATTGTCAGATCTGCAATATGTACAGTGCAGGACATACACAGGACCGAAATTGCGTTTCTCTCAGTCCCTCGGTGCAACAGTAAACATCTAAACATTGAAACACTGAAACATATAATAATAGACATAAGCATAAAATAGTAAACCTAACACTGTCCTGAGTTTTTTGCATAGTGGTATAAGAGTATGAAAATTTACACCAACTCTAAAACTAAAACATTAAACATTTAATGAACATAATATTGTCCTGAGTTTTTGCATACTAGTATAAAAAAAGAGTATAAAAAATAAAAGTATATATAGACCAGCAAGAATGACTTAAATCATCTAGAGTCAAAACATGAAAAACACATTGGAGTTTTTTACTGTATTTATTTAACTTAGCAACACAAAAAGTTCTCTACTCTTTGGATATGGGGGCGACATTCAAACTTTTAGTGGAAACAGCTGAGCAGGAACGTTGGTCCCATTACAGCTTCCAGTGCTAACATGTGTTTTATGTACAGAGTTTGTACCAAAAGGAGACACATACCAGCTTTTATTTTGAAAGAACCTCGCAAGCGTGACCAGTGTTGCCAGGTATACGATAATTATTGTATTTGTACGACAAATTTGCCCTCTGTACGATCAGTAATCCCGAAAAAGGCCAAAAATACGATAATTTGACCATTCCGTGAATGTGCAGTTGTAATCGGTTGCCATCAGCCTGTCGCAACTGTCTGTCGGAGTTTTTTTGTGAACCCTGAAGGCATCTGGAAATGCCAGCCAATCGTACTTTTCTAAATGTGACCTATGAGTGACGTGCATGCGTTTGCCTCAGAACAACAGCCATGATTGGCTGAATAGTCCACTGCGCCCGCCCCATGAGTTAGAAAATAAGAAGAAGCCTGCCACCGTAAAAGAAGCAGACACCGGTCTGGAAGAAGAAGTGATGAAAATGAGTGAACATGTATGTATAGTTGAATGTTAAATATTAATAAATAAATATATTAAGAAAATATGGCAGGAAAACTGGGACATTACTGATACAGGAAGACATTTACACAACATTCATAAAAAGATAGGATATAAAAGAAAAGCAAGAAGAAACAGGAACTTACTCGAATTAGAATAGGACACAGAGGCCTTAATAAATCTCTTAAAATATTTAGGAAGTATGCAACAGGACTATGTGACAAGTGCACCAGCAATCTCCCTGAAACGGTTCAACATGTCTTTATGGAATGTCCAGGGTATGAAACAGAAAAAATGCATTTCCAAAAAAATAAATAAAATGAATATTAAATTTACAATTAGGCATGTTTTTAGTAGTGATATCAGTAAAGGTGATAATCAAGTTATTATTTTCTTGAAAAATACAAACAATAGACAGAATTTAGTTGAGTTATTAAATTAATTTTACAGAATTTTTATTTTTTTCTGTTTATCTCCTGTCCACACTCCAGCTCAATAGGTGGTGGTAATGCACCTTACAGTTGGTCTGCCAACCACCATAAAACAAAACAAGAAGGGGGGGCTCATTAGATCCCAGTCCACCACAGGCATTAATACGTACAGTATTAATGTCTATGGTTCCCACCCGTACTGACGCCACAAAGCTGTGAGTGCCTGTTAGACGCTATTCAACAATAGAGTGACTATAGAGCATACTTGTTATTTGGGCTATGACGGGTGTACGATAATTCCCCTCAAAATACAATAATTTTACATCTCTAGTACGATAATCCTACATTTCTCACCTGGCAACACTGAGCGTGACTGCCTAAGCGCATGCACAACCAAACCGCGTGAGCACTGATTTTTTGAAGTGGAGGCTGCTGGACCGAATTATAATATTGAACAATTTTACTAGAAATTACAACCATACCTGTTAGAGAACAAACATGTGGTTGGTGGAGGTCTGACGTGAAGTTCCTGCTCCTACACAGAAAAACAGACACACAGTCAGGAGACTAGATTATCCAAGCTCTGACCTACATTAGCTATGTAGATTGTAAAGAGAGTTGTTCCTAAGACTGAGCCTTGTGGTACACCATTTTTAACTGTTAAATACTTCTTCCAGTTATTTAAAAGTTAAAAATGGTGTACCACAAGGCTCAGTTTTAGGACCAAACCTCTTCACAATCTACATAGCTAATGTAGGTCAGAGCATCCCTGATGCATCCTTACATTTCTACACTGATGATACAGTTGTTTACTGTCGAGCTAAAACAGTAGCTAAGAATTTCCAGTTTCTACAATCCGCTTTCGACATCATCCAGTCAGATTTGTTCCGTCTCAAACTTATCCTAAATGCTGATAAAACCAAAGGGATTTTTTTTTTTCAAATAGGAAGTCGGTCCCAGCAGTTCTTCCTCTGATTTTATCCTCAAACGGTGTCCCTATTGAGTTTGTTGATTCCTATAAATATTTGGGTACCCTGGTCAATTTGCATCTCTCTTTTAAACTCCATGTGGAAAACCTAGTAAAGAAACTGAAAGTAAAACCGGGTTTCTATTTCAGAAATAGATCATGTCTAACACTGAATGCTAGGAAACGCCTTGTATCTGTGACTTTCCTTCCCTCCATCGATTACGGTGACATTATCTACATGAATGCTCCTACAAG
The DNA here is from genome assembly GCA_038048925.1 of Garcialebias charrua. NCBI lineage: Eukaryota > Metazoa > Chordata > Actinopteri > Cyprinodontiformes > Rivulidae > Garcialebias > Garcialebias charrua. The sequence goes on from JBBPBX010070057.1 coordinate 11,367, forward strand.
CACCTGCAGATGTTGGATGCTGTCTATCATGGTGCACTAAGATTCATAACTGGTTGTGATTATCATACCCACCACTGCACCCTGTATTCACTGGTTAACTGGACATCATTAACCTCACGCAGACTTTTCCATTGGTACATTTTCATCTTTAAATCACTTCTTGGTCTGCTGCCTTCATACTAGCCTGGTTAAAACCAGACCCTTGTCCTTCACTTCGCTTCGTACTAGGGTCTGGGATTTCTCCCATAGACAACGATTTCTCCGGTCGATTTTTGACCGGACCAATCAGAGAACAGAAGGCGGAGTTTTGAACGACGTCGACTGACGTCGTCAGTTAAAATGGCTGCCGCCACGAAGGAATTTTCATGAAAACAAGGTAAAAAACTATTATTTCTTTGCTGAGAAAAAATATATTTCTTAGCTGACGTTATATCAGAAGTGTTCCTGAGCTTAACAGTTCCTAAATCAATTCACGAAATGGTCAAATCTGCTGGATTTAAATAGTTTCGGTTTGACATTTTCCAAACAGCCTCGGGTGCGCTACGAAAATAAATGATAAAAAATCGAATTTTATCTCAAATGTTTAATCCAGGCCAACAGTCAGTAAATTAGAGCCATATAATTACACACTGGTAGCAGAAAAAATATCCACCGAGTGGTTTCTGAGCTATTTATCTGATAGCCTGGACCTCGCCAGGCTAAACTAACAAAACTCCGCCTTCTGTTCTCTGATTGGTCCGGTCAAAAATCGACCGGAGAAATCGTTGTCTATGGGAGAAATCCCAGACCCTAGTACAAAGCAAAGTGAAGGACAAGGGTCTGGTTTTAACCAGGCTACCTTCATACATCTCCTCCTACATGTCTTTGCGTGAGTGCAACTACAGCGTGCGCTCTCAAGACATGATTACCTGCAGTGTTCCTCCGCTCCTGCTTCCTGGAATATCTTACAAAAAGATCTGAAGCTCTCGACCTTGACCTCTCTAAATGGTTTTAAGAATCTGTTGGAATCCTGACAAAACCCAATGCAGATATGTTCTTGTTTTTGATTTTATACATCTACCTTATAATGTTTTGCTAGTTTTTGATGCTTTGTTTTAAAAAAAATCTGTATTTCGCTCATGTTTTTCTATTGTTTATTGTTAAAGGAAATTCTACCATTGCTGTTCATCATTCTTTAGTTTGTAGCAGGTTGCTCTTGTAAATGAGTCCACGAGGCTCAATGAGATTTACATGACCAGTAAATAAAGGTTGAATGAAAAAAGCATGCGACAACGAGACGTAGCTGCTAACAGCTACACATGCAAACAGCTACTGCTGCTATAGATAACAGCTACAGTTGTTAACAGCTACAGATGCTAACAGCTACAGTTGTTAACAGCTACAGATGTTAACAGCTACAGATGCAAACAGCTACACATGCTAACAGCTACACATGCTAACAGCTACACATGCTAACAGCTACACATGCTAACAGAGTGAACTAACTTACTCTCCACAGACAAGAAGCTGCAGTGTTACAAGCCTCTGGCAGCAGCAGCTTGGAACTAAATCACAGAATAAAGTATTTGACTCACGAGAAGTCTTTTTTCATTAGTAATTGAAATAAATCACGGAGCTAAATCCAGACGTAGTTTCTCATCACGAAGGAAAACAAAGAGGCCGAGCTGCGGACGTCATGTCCACATAGTTACCAGCAGCCACCACCAGGGGGCGCCGTCACTTCACAAACAAACAAAAGGAACCTACATGGAAAATATGAAACAGTTTCCACAAAGATTAAAAGAAGCATTTCTAATAACTACTAGATAAACTTTTCTGCAAAACAAGAAAACTATTATGAATATGGTGCATTTTGATCAAATTCATTAAACAACAACCCTGTTAGATGACATTGTAGGTTGGCAAACAACAACTTGGTGCATTACCACCACAAACTGGTGAAGAGGTCGACTGAAATATGCAAACAAACAAATTTATGTATTTATTTATTAATGGATAAATAACCATTCTTTCAAACAAACAATCTGTTTCAGATATTGTATTAAACCTGAGCACCATTATCTTTTGAATTGTGCAATAATTCAACTGGATTCAAGCTTTCTTTTATTTCAGTGAGACTGTTCATCAGTTGACTTCTTTCATGTCTGTATTTCTGTCAGTTCAATAACTCATGTTCTATGGTCTCATCTTCTCCACAGTAGTCACATTTATGATGCTTCCCTGTTATGAATAATGTTCTGTTCAATCTTGTGTGTCCAAATCTGAGATGTGATGTGATGTTTCCTCCTCCTGTTTCTTTCAGATCTCCTCATTTCTCCTGTTTGTTGTTGAATTCTATAAAATCATCAACCTTTTCTTTCTTCTTCCTGTTGTTTTTCCATCTTTCACTCATTTTTTTCCTTTTTGATGCTTTTTATTTCTGCTCGACTGAGTTTTATATCTATTTCATTTAATGAATCCATGTTATTGATTAATGTATTCTATAACTGTATTTGAAATTGTTTTTATTTACTTTCTTTCCTATTAATTTCAGATCTACTATTGGGTCTGTGAGTTTCCATGGTACTGGTTCTGGTTCTGTTGGGCTCACATTAATATTATTGCTGTGAATTTCTGTAGTTTTCTGATTTATGGTCCAACCAAAGCTTTTGAAATGGTTCTTGTCTTTTCCCAGTATGGTTTGAACACTTCTTGTGGTGGATGCTTCTGTTCAGGACCTTTTACATTTGTCCAGTAGTTTAGAGCCAACTGGTCCATTCTGGTGTTCAGTGCTGGTTCTCCCATTTCTACTAATCTTCATCCTGTATGTGTTGTTTAAAGGCACCTGTAATCATTCTTAATGTCTGATTTGAATGATGTTTCATTTTTCTAAAGTTGAATCTGAAGCTGAGTTATAAACAATACATCTGTAGTACTGGTTTATTTTGTTGCATTTCAAAAATGGATCCAGATTCATTTGTTGTCCACTGTTGTCGTCACTCCTTGTTAAAATCAGGTCTCTCTTGTAAACGAGTCCCGAGGCTCAATGGGATCAACCTGTATAAATAAAGGTTGAATGAAAAAGAGCTCATAAATAATAAAAAGAGCCCCGTGTTAAAGGTCCAGAGTGTTCTGACCCACAGGTTGTGGTCGGGTCATGTATGAACAATGTGTGTCAGTAAAATATCAGAATAAAAACCTTTCAGTCATTCAGCTGTTTGATTGGACAGTTGCTCTGCCGAAGTGCTCTTCAGCCCAGCAGTGTGTGTTTTCCTGCTTCTACAGCGCCTCCCAGAGGACAACAGAGTGAAGAGCTGGTGTCCAGGATGGACGAGTCTTCAGGGACTTGTCCAGCTCTTTTCCTGCCTCTGCTGTCGTGGAGCTTTTTCCTCCTTTTCTTGTGAAGAAGCAGAAGCAGCTGATGGATGTGATGAGTCACGTGAGCAACATGTTCCAAAGAGATTCAGAAAAGTTCTTTCATCCCCTCATGATCATCAAGTGTTTGTAGAGAAGACAAGAAGCAGCTGAAGACAGAGGACAAACTTTCTGTCCATTCTTTCTGTCCATTGTTTCATTGAATCCAGACTTGTTGCTTTGAGTTTGCTGCTTTGGACAGTTGGACACTGTGGACAACAAGTGGACATTAGGACGTGTCTTGTTGTCTCTAAAGCAGAGCTGTTGTGTTGTTGTGAATCAGAGCTTCAGCTGCAGCTGCTCTGTCCAAATGGAGAGTCCAAACGCTTCATGGAGCTCATTTCTCCGTCCACGTCTTCATTTTCATGCTGCTTCAGTCTTCCTGCTTTACTTCCTGTCTCTTCAGTCACATTCTTGCTGCTGTCATGTGATCACTCTGCAGGATCCATCACTTCAACATTATTGATCAGAGAAGTCAGGAGAGAAGAAGCTGCAGAGACTCACTGGAAACTTTACACTTGTTGTCACAATGGCTGTCTGTTAGCAAAATATCTCATGAACCACTGGATGAGTTGTAGTGAAACTTGCAGAAAGTCATCATTGGATGTACGTCTACAACTGATTAGTTTTTGGAGTCAGCTGAAGTTACAATGGCTGCCACAGTTAACTGAACTTAAAAACATAAAACATGTCTATAATTCAGTTTTACAGATGATTGATGTGACGTTTGGGGTGGTAGTAGCTGAGAGGAATCCCCAACACACAGTCTGAGCACTAATAGATTGTCTGAGACCTTGGTTTAAAATTCTGACATTTAATTCTTAAACTCAACTCTGTCTGTTAGCAAAATATCTCATGAACCAGTGAAGATATTTTAATGAAACTTTCCAGAGATAATCAGTGGATGTACGTCTACAACTGATTTAAGTTTTGGAGCCGATCCAGTTCTTGATGGTTGAACAGAAAACTCATGTTAGAAAACACAGAAATGTCTATAATTCAGTCAGTTTCACAGATATTTTGCTAACATTTGACAGAGATAGAGCCAAGATTCTTTCATAAAACATACTCCAAGTGCCACTCAATGCACAAAATCTTTGTTTAAAACTTTAGCAATAATTGTTTCAGTCAAATGTCTCAAAACCCACTAGACAGAGTTTAAGGAAACTTCCAGAAATAATCATTGTGGGAACATTTAGAACTGATTTGTCTTTGGAGTCAGTCCAATTCAAGATGGCCACCACAGTTAAATAACAACAGACGACACATAAATGTCTCTAACTCAGTCAGTGTTACAGATGTTGAGTCTAACTCTGAGGTGGTAGTAGCTGAGAGTTATTTACAAAACATACTCTGAGCGTGACGTCTCATGATGTTGTTATAAAATTCCTCAGAAATAATGAGTCAGGAGTCCAGGATGGAAGTTTGACTAAATGTATTGAAGCAGCTTGAAGGAGAGACATGTTGCTCTTCATCCAACATGAAGCAAACAGCTGAAAATGGAGCACAGGGCCGTCCTTCCAGCAACACGTCTCCAACATGAACACACACAAACTATTGTTTGTCCATTCACAGCTGGAGCAGCTGGAGAGGGATTTCCAGCTGCACACGCTCTCATTCTTGTTTCTGTGTGTCCAGCTGAAAAGTACAAATGGTTCAATGTGAAGGAAAGTAAAGAGACGAAATCCTGAGACTTGGTCCAAAGTTGGACACAGTCCAAAGACACTGACGTCTAATCTGTTTCTATCAGAAGTAAAGAGCAAGAAAACTTCAAGGAATTCACCAAAATATGAGCTCATGTGATGAAGTGATGTTACACCTGATCTGTTCATACTTGAACATTTATTCTGGATTACTGTCAGCTACTACCACACCAACTGTTAGTTAAATATCTAAACATTTCACTGAGGGACACTTATTTTCCTGTGGCCTAAACTGTATTAGCTGTGGCGGCCATCTTGGTCTGGTTTAACTCTGCTTAATTTGTTGCTGGAACAGGACCCGAGAACTCTTATTTTGACAGGGTGTGTTCTGCTGTTTGTTTGGATCCGGTAACTCAGGCTTATTAATAATAAAGTTATGAACAAATATGACTGCGTTGAACAAACAAATCTTATATTGAATATGTAAACTGAAAATAATTACATAAACACTCATTTTAAACACAACAGCCACTTACAACTTGTTAATATCACAATCTGCCTCCACCCTTAAAAAATCTCCGCCCCTTAAAGAGTGGTGGGGGTGAGTGCCGAGCTAACCAGGCAGTCGTACGCGGGCAGGAGCCCACAGGCAACGGACATGAACAGACGGAGGAGGTGCCTGGAGGTTTCACATGTGGAGTCAGACAGTGAATTCAGAGGAGAAGAGTCGGAACCGTCAAGGAGGAGGGGGGTAGGATGAAAATGTTTACAAATGTAGATGTTTAACAACCTGTTAAAATACAACAAAATGCAGGAAATCACATCTACTTTATTCAACATTTTCTGGGGGAGGAGCACAGACTGAGTCAGATGTTCCTGTTGATGGTCAGTGGGATTTTTCTGTTTCTAAACTTTATGTTGTAAATTGTTGCTGTCTGAATCTAAATGACTTGAATGTTGGTGACGTAACTCTAAAGACACGTGTATGAAAAGAGTTGGACACTTTGTGAATAAACAGTGAAGACAGAGGTTCAGTGTTGTCCTCAGTGTCCCTGATGATGGAGGAGGTTGTGGACTTGTTCAGTGTGATGGTCCCATCAGGCTGCATCAGGCCTCCTGAAGGCCCACAAGCTCACAGCTCTTTTTCCACAGCTTCACCTGCACATCAGAGTCAGAGGACTGCATGGAGATCATTGTGGATCAAGATGGATCCAAAGCTTCATCACTTCATGTTCATCCAGTGAAGACTTGGAGGGAGTTTCTTTAAAAGCTCCTCGTTACAAACTATGAAGTCAAACATGAAAATGTTCTCCTCCAGTGTGAAAGAGTTGACTCCGGTAGTTTTCCACATATATTCATGTGTAATTCTGAAATGTGTCTACAAACTGTGTGTAAACAGAGCACTCAGCTGAATGTGACAAACATCATGTGGAAACTGGAGTCACATGATGGAGCTCCATTTGTCTGCTGGAGTCTGTGGAGGTCAACAAATATGGAGGAATGGGACAAGCGTAGAATCTCCTAGAAGACGTTTAGGTGGAAATATAAGAATGAATCTGCAGCTAAACGCTAAATAAAAGAGACAAAATGAGTAAAGCAGCTATAATAATAATAAAACAGAAGTCATCATTTATCTGCTGCCAAACTTTACTCAACAAATTAGAAGATAAACACAAAGTAACAAATTCAAACTGTTCTCCATCACAAACAACTTTTCCACACACGTCAACATTGTTCACCTATTTTCTGTCACTTCGGCTGTTTCCGCAGCTAAACAAACACATGCTAGTTGGCAGCTGGCTCCATTTTGGTTGATAATTCTTTAATGAGGAATGCATTAAGCATCGAGATGAGAACAAACTTGAAGGATTTAGTTTTTGACTTCCTGATTTGTTGGAGCGCTCTTCATGACTTTGTGCTGAGTGTTTTTACTCTGAACTTCACTTTGTTGTTTTATGGATGTTATTTTGGGTTTTGTTGTTCAGCACATTGGTCAACTCTTGTTGTTTAAATCTGCTTTATTAATAAAGTTGATCTCATTTGATTCATGGATCAGCCTGTATCCTATATTTATACAACATGTAATGATGTTACACAACTATTTGATGTTTTTTTTCTAAGAGAATGGCTGAACTTTAGGACTTGATGACAGTTTTTCTAACTGATTGTTGTTTATTTGATGAAGAAATGTGATTTGATGTCTCTAGGACTGGTTCCAGTACATGGGGCAGACCTGTGTCACCTTTGAGGTGCTGGACAGGACTCTCTCTGACCTGTTGCATGAGGCAAA
>JBBPBX010070058.1:0-11477 GCA_038048925.1 Garcialebias charrua
GTTGTAACACGTGCAGAATGTGGCTTGGCATTGTCTTGCTGAAATAAGCTGGGGCGTCCATGAAAAAGACGTCGCTTGGATGGCAGCATATGTTGCTCCAAAACCTGTATGTACCTTTCAGCATTAATGGTGCCTTCACAGATGTGTAAGTTACCCATGCCTTGGGCACTAATGCACCCCCATACCATCACAGATGCTGGCTTTTGAACTTTGCGCCTATAACAGTCCTGATGGTTCTTTTCCTCTTTGGTCCGTAAGACACGACGTCCACAGTTTCCAAAGACAATTTGAAATGTGGACTCATCAGACCACAGAACACTTTTCCACTTTGCATCAGTCCATCTCAGATGAGCTCGGGCCCAGCAAAGCCGGCGGCGTTTCTGGATCTTGTTGATGAATGGCTTTTGCTTTGCATAGTAGAGCTTTAACTTGCACTTACAGATGTAGCGACGAACTGTAGTTACTGACAGTGGTTTTCTGAAGTATTCCTGAGCCCATGTGGTGATATCTTTTACACACTGATGTCGGTTTTTGATGCAGTACCGCCTGAGGGATCGAAGGTCACGGGCATTCAATGTTGGTTTTCGCAGCACAGCCTCCTGCTCTGGAGGTCTGAACTACTGTTACCTCAGGAGTTGGCAGAACTCTCCACCAGCAACACAGAGGATGAAGAATTCAACGGGTAAAACGGCAAACAAATATATTTTTAAGGTGTTTATCTTGTTAAATTTTTAAAGACATGCAGGTTTCTGTTCGCTGAGCGTGCATGTTTTGTTGCTCCGACGTAGCGAAACTACTGTATTTAAATCCAGCTGATTTGACAATTATGTTCATTTATTAAGGAAAAGTTCAGCTCAGAAACATCTTTGCCATAATTTTCAGCAAACAAATAATTGTTTTTCAGTGTTAATCTTGTTAAAGTCCTTCCATGCACGCTCCTGTGGCCATTTGGCAGCCAATCCATTTCCGGGTTGTCAGCGGTGACACGTAACATACGACGCGTCTGCGGTATAATAGATGTGACTTATACGGCGGTGTGACATGTTTATGGATTTTTCCACTTTATTGGACTGATGCGACGTGTACGGCGGAAAATACGGTAGTTTATTTCTAGTTCATGAAATCTTGTGGTGTTTGGAAGCACAATGAGCTGCAGCAGCAGCTAGCTGTAGTGTGTCAATTGACACTTCCGGTTAATTGCTCTATACAAAAAAAGCTATGATTTTATTTAAATAACCATGTAGTAAAAAATATATATATATATATATCAGGTATGTAAAGGTTTTGTAACACTGTTAGCTCGAACTGCAGTGAGATTTGTGAGGTTGGAGTTTTCAGAAGGCTGGGTCCCGCTCACACTCGATGCCCCGAGCAGCACAACTCTCAGAAAAACACAAGAAAGATTTGTGTTCAGAAACTGAACCATGCTCACATTGTGAGTTCACAAGTGAGTGGTGTGGACAACATGGTACCATCAGAACCAGAACACTGATGATGTGGAAGGAGAATTATGGGCTACAGGGTGAATTCAAATATGTTGGAATGTTGAGAAGCTTCTCTGACTTCATCTTTACGTCACCTGATGTGGAGGTCAGGCGCCTGGACCCTTTTGAACAGATATTTTTAATTCAATTCAGATTATTTATTTAACGCCGAGTCACAACAGAAGTCATCTCAGAACAGTGAACAGAAACATTCAGACACCCATCATCTTTACCCGCTTCTTCCTTTTCAGGTCACGGGGGTCACTGGTGCCCGTATGCAGCAATCACTGTGCGAGAGGTGGGGGACACCCTGGACAGGTCTCCAGTCCATCACAGGGACACATAGAAACAAACATTCACTCTCTCTCACACCTAGAGACAATTTAGAGTTACCAATCTGTGGGAGGAAACTGGAGTACCTGAAGAAAACCCACGCAACACGGAGAGAACATGCAAACTCCACCCAGGAAGGCCCCTGGACCGGGATTTGAACCAGGGACCTGCTTGCTGAGAGGCAGCAGCTCTACCAACTGATCCACCGTGCTGCCCTAAAATCCAATTAGTAAAAGTTCTCTATCTAAGGAAGCAGCAGACTGTTTTGAGTCTTCACTTTGTCACAGTCTCCCATCCTGAGCAAGCACAAAGGTGACAGTGGAAAGAAAAAACTCCTTTTTTAGCAGGAAGAGACCTCCAGCAGAACCAGGCTCAGGACGAGTGGACGTCTGCTGCGACCGGACACAAAGGACAGAGGGTTTAATCTCTTCTAACAAGGAAACTCACAAATATTTCATTGTTGTGGCGTTTTCTTTTAAACTCAAATGATTAAAAAGACCACGACTGCAGTAGAGTTGATTTAATGCAGGCAAATAAATAAATTGTTAAAACTCCACTGTCCAAACCAGATTAATTTATTTTGTGGCTTTCATCCATTCCAACCATCAAACATGTTATAGCTGCTTCTGCTCTAGTAAAAACCAGAGGTTTTACCCCATTGCATGCTGGTCCTGTGCCTTCTCACATACTTATGGCTTCCCACAGTCTTCTTCATAATTTTTCTTTTACAATATATTGCAACAAAAATAACCCTAAAGGAAACAAACAAATTATAATTTAAAATATGAAAAATGATAAATTGTTGCTACACTCTGGCCCCTAATGGTGCAATCACAATTACATTCAAGTCCTGAAAAGAGCAATTTCTGAAATGAATCATGTTCGGGCATCTGGTTAGGATGCCTCCTGGACGCCTCCCTGGTGAGGTGTTCCGGGCATGTCCCACCGGGAGGAGACCCAGAGGAAGACCCAGGACACGCTGGAGGGACTATGTTTCTCGGCTGGCCTGGGAACGCCTTGGGATTCCCCCAGAGGAGCTGCTCCAAGTGGCTGGGGAGAGGGAAGTCTGGGCATCCCTACTTAGGCTGCTACCCCCGCGACCTGACCCCGGATAAGCGGAAGAAGATGGATGAATGGATGAATCATGTTTTCCACAGTAATTAAAAGCAGTCATCATCAGTCTAAAGGCTGGTTTATACTTCTTGTCGCACGTCTTTTACCCCCGTTGAGTGAAAAAAAGTTGCACAACTTCCTTCTGCACTCCCGCTGTGATCCCCCGGTGACAGCTATCTTGTACATGGCCCCCTGTCAGAACTCTCGAACGCGGAGGTTGCGGCTTGGAGCGTGTGATTGGTTCAAAGTTTGTGGGCGTTTTTTGTTTGCGCCTTTCAGCGCGAGCTGAATTTCATTAAAATATAACTACAGAAACGCCAAAAAAACATATGTGTTAGCTGAATATATATATATTAGTGTTTCTGAGTTAAATTTTCGTTAACAACTGATTACAAATCAGCTAATTTCAGAAGAAATAACACGAAGCGCGCACCCATCAGAGCATTTCCGCCTTTCAGCGCGAGCTGAATTTCATTCAGGGGAGGGCTGTGCAGTGCGAAAACGGCTTTCCAGAAGCCGGTTTTTGTTTTTGCTTTGACATGGATAGTTTTGAAGAGAAACTCGCCGAGGCGGTCCGGTGGGAGTGCGCGTGACGTATGCAGTGGGAGGGAAGAGGGAGGGATCACTATAATGTATCCCCCAGTCTTTTCAAAGTATAAACACTCAAATGCGGTCGGTGACACACACGCAATTACATCATCGCTGGGCACTCAACGGGGGGTAAAAGACGGGCGACAAGAAGTATAAACCAGGCTTAAGATGTTAGTGTGCTGCCTCCAGCAGCAACACAAGTGTGGTCGCTGGTCTTCATTTGACATCACACAGAGCAAACTGAGTCCGTTGCATCTTAGTTTACATCCAAAACCTTGATCATCATCCATGATCCTTCTGGAGCTGTAGTCTGCAATCAGGACAATGTCTCCCAGAGCAAGACACCTTTTCCTCTCAGTCCATTGTTGTCTCGCATCAGAGGCAAGTACTCAAGGATCCATCTTTTCCAGGATACAGTGGTGCTTGAAAGTTGGTGAAGTCTTTATAATTTTCTACATTTCTGCATCAATATGACCTAAAACATCATCAGATTTTCACAGAAGTCCTAAAAGTAATTGAACCCAGTTAAACAAATGAGACAAAAATATTATACTTGGTCATTTATTTTTTTTCATTCATTCATTCAACCTTTATTTATACAGGCTAGCCTCGTTGAGTCACGGGGACTCATTTACAAGAGGGACCTGTCTCACTCACACCAAACAACCATCCACTCTCACACTCACACCTAGGGTCAATTTAGAGTCACCAATCAGCCTAACAAGCATGTTTTTTTGGTCTGTGGGAGGAAACCGGAGTACCCGGAGGAAACCCACGCATGCACGGGGAGAACATGCAAACTCCACCCAGAAAGGCCCCGGACCGGGATTTGAACCGGCAACCTTCTCGCTGAGAGGCAGCAGCTCTACCAGTTGTGCCACCGTGCTGCCTATATTTATTGAGGGAAATGATCCAGTATTACATATTTGTAAGTATTATGCCTCGCTAGCTTGGTGGTCAATGCCACAGTTTTGTAATCCTGAGGTTGTGGGTTCTAGTTCAGGTTGCGTCAGGACAGGCATCAATTGCCAAATCTTTCATGTTAATTCACAGTGGTGACCCCCAAAGAAGGGAGCAGCTAAAAGAAGCTTTTATTACATATTTGTGAGGGGCAAATTTATGTGAAACGTTGCTTTCAGTACTATACCATTTACCATACTATACCACTATTTTGGAGAGCAGTGGCTTCTCCTTGCAACCTGCCACTGTTGTTCAGGACTCATGAACATTAAAGCTGCTATATGTAACTTTTCTAACAATATATTTTTAACATATTTCTTCACTCTGTCACTAGACTGATGTTAGAGAGGTAATCTCTGAAAAAAACTAAAAAAAAATATTGTCCCCTTGCTTCTCCAGGTGGTAAATAGGCATTTCTAAAAAGAAAAAGTGACCCGCCATTAACCAGCCAATAAAAACAGAGTTTGTAACCAGCCAATAAAAACAGAGCTTGAATTTGAATCAGCCAATAAAAACAGAGCTTGAATTTGAATTTCAGCAGACCATGGGAGAGCAGAGCCATATATGGCTCTGAGGGGGAGGGATCAGAATGCTTTGCCTGTTGAAATTTTTTCTAAGTGCTGCAGTTCTACAGAAACTGCAGACTGAACCTTTAACATCAATGTGAGAGAGACCTTCAGTTGTGAGAAGTTACCCTGGGCTCCTTTGTCACCTTGCAGACTATTCCACACCTTAGAGTGATCTTTGTTGGTCCACCACTCCTGGGGAGAGGAACAATGCTCTTGATGTTCCTCCATTTGTCCACAATCTGACTGTGGATCGGTGGAGTCCAAACTCTTTACAGATGTTTTGGAACCTCTTCCAGCCAGATGAGCATCAACAACTGTTTTTCTGAGCTCCTCAGAAATCTCATTTGTTCGTCCATGATGTTTCTCCTTCAGGCTGTAGGTCCTGCTCCTTTTCAGCTGCTACATGGACTCTTCTTCTCCAGTTTGCTGTTTCTTTTATCATCTGTTGTGAGATGAGTGTCTTCATATCCCGCTGCATCATTTCCATCCACCTCTTGTTCTGCCGTCCTCTGCTTCATCGAGTGAAAACTTATGTTTAATACCCTGATGCATGCTCATAATCCAGGTAGAAAAATCTAAAAAAGCTAAGTCTGATCCAATAATATTGGCCCTTTATTTATCCAGGTAGTCTCATTGAGCCACGAGAACTCATTTTCAAGAGAGACCTGTTTTAAGGAGCATGGTGGGGGTTAAGGGCCTTGCTCAGGGGCCCAGAGTGGGGCAAAAGAGGGTGGAGGCAGGTGTGGGTGTTTCTCCTTTTTCCACCAACATTTTTTGCTGTTGGTACCGTGGCTTGATCCGGCAATCTTCCAATCACAGGCCCACGATAATTATTTCTTGGTGTATTTGTTATCAGATGTTCAGAACAAACGTTGTCCTATTATTTGACTGAATTAAGGTAGACCTTGAACGATGGGATCGTTTTCCCATATCTTGGCAGAATTTCACTTCTTAAAATGAACATTCTTCCTCACTTGCTCTACCCATCCAGAATGATCCCTCTTCTGTTTATTCAGAATTGATCCAAAAATTAAAGAGCTGGTATAGTTTTTTATCTGGAGGGGAAAAAAAGGGCATTCGTAAACATGTCAACAGCTTCCAAGAGACATGGGAGACCTAGATCTTCCAGACCTCAAAAAATATCAGTTGAGCTCTTCTATGGCCAAGAGTGTAGAAGCCTCGTTATGTGACCGGCCTCAAGTCTGTTTGGTCTTGGTGATGGTTTTATTCACCCGCTCTGTACTCGATGATATCTCTTCAAACCAGATGGAATCTGTCTCACTCTTAAATGGTTTTTTATTCTTTAATCTCCCAAAATGTGTCCATGCTTCTTGTAGCTCGTTGCACAATTACACCATCCAAAGTTTACAGTCTGCCTCAAAGAACATAAAAGACAGGGACAATGTTTTGGGCCATTAGGCCTATTTTTTTTTATTTTTGCATTTATGTTTTAGCAAACATCACTCCACACATTTTCCCAACACAGATTAAAATAAAATGCTGTGGCCACAGGTCCAGGTGGTCACTGAGCTTTGGTATTGTTAAGTTCTGTGGAATAAATCCATGACACAAACGTGTGGCTACTTTGGTTAAGTACAAAAATGTTCCTGTGCGTTTGAAAATCCAAACTTATGACTGAAACCATCTTTGAGTAAGTCCCCAAACAAAAAGAAAAAGCCTTCAAATTGGATCAAACTTGCACTGATAATATAAAACGCTGCGCAGCAAGCCACACTTGAACGTGCTGTAGGCTCACAGTTCATCAAACGTGTCCCGTCCTGCAGCGTCCCACAGCAGTTCGTTACATGACATGACCAACAATAAAAACAATAGAAAACATGAGGAAGGATGTTTGTGTGCAAATGAAGGTGGTTACAAAACAAAAACACACAAAGCTTTCAAAATAAAAGACTTTCAGTGATTATAAGTGTTACGAGAAATTCACAACCAGCATTTGAGACATGATCATATATACGTATATTTAAAAAAAGGCAAGAGCAAAAAGCAAAGAGTAAAGAAAAGCCCTTTGATTGTGAGGAGTGGTCTCAGAAACCTGCTGGAGTCTGGTCAGTTTGGGTTTTTCTCCCGGGCCTCTCACCGTTTGGTGCTGCAAAGACCGACTCCAGCGTGTTTCACTGCAACAGGCTCAAGTGCCCCAAGTTCAACTCAGTCTTCATCTGTGCTCTGAGACGTGACGCTTCAACCAGCTGACAGCAGAGCCTGACTTTAAACCAGGCACACTAAATGCATCACAGATGATGTGTTCAGCTCGTAAGCAGACACAATTACTATATTGTGTTAAGTGTTTTCATTTTTAAAAACCCCGTTTGTAGTGACATATACAATATAAAATGCACATATTTTACACTAATCCAATGCTGGTCCAATGGGGCAAAGGTCATAAAGATTAAAACAAACATGCAGGGTCCCTACACTGTACTTCTATTCTGACTATTACAGACAACAAGTCAGATTTTTCAGTTTAAGCATCTTTTTTCCATCGCTTTGCTCAAACATTTCTCTAAAATTAATTTAATTATTTGATTAGTGGTCAGTGCTCAAAATATTTAAAACCCAACAGTCTGCAAACAAAGATGGATATTAAAGGAACAATACAGCTGAGGGGAAAACTTTTAAAAGTTTTATTTAAAAAACGCGTTTTAAAAATCTTATGTAGAAATTCTCTTTTTAAATTTAAACCTTTCTTGCAATTGTTAAGTTTGTGTAGGAACCACGAACATGTCCCGTTAAGTACTTTGTAAAATGTTTCAACTAGGGGTGCATCTGGCCGATCTCTAAAATGTCTGACCTGCCGATTCTGATTCCGTTTTATAAACCACACCGTCAGGTGTTATAAGGTCACAATGCACCTTCAATGTTCCAGTAATATTTTATTGAAACACATACCTTTGAACAATATCAGGTCTCTCTTGTAAACGAGTCCCCGAGGCTCAGTGGGATTAACCTGTATAAATAAAGGTTGAATGAAAATATCCTAGAAACAATACAAACTTATTTTAATTGGCCATGAGGTAGTGCTCTGAAATATAAATGAAGTTTAGACAACTGTTGTCAAAACCACAAAAAAATAGTTAAAATCGGTTTCTCATTTAACTATTGATTAGGCTCCGATTTTTCAAAATTAAGGAAATTTGGGTCGATAAATCGGCCGGCCGATTTATCGGTGCACCCCTAGTTTCAACTAACTTTGACTTTCTAAATGTTGCTGGTCAACAATTTGCTGCAGGAACAATAAAGTTCTTATCTCTTGTCCTAATGTGGATTTATGTTTTCCAAGAATGATTTGAGCTTTCATGAAGAATTTAGCCTCTGCCTGTGAAGTTACACAACTCGTTAAAAAGTGTGAACTTGCATTAAATGATACAAAGACAACAAACAAATTTTTAAGACTAAACAAGCATATTTTTATAATTCTAATGAAAGATGTCAGCATGACACATCCTCCATGTTCGAATGGCCATGTGCACCTTTTAAAGAGCCCAGATAAAAGCACGCGTCCACCAACATCTCAGACAGCTGCTGGTTTTGGATGAATTGAGTAATATAGATGTCAGCAGATATGAAAAACCTGAGCAGAAAGAAAAGCAGCGTCCACCAATCAGCAGGCTGCTCTGCTCCGTGTGTGTGTGTGTGTGTGTGAGCGTTGCTCCGGTCAGGGTGCGTAGTTGGCCGAGCTCACGGTTGGTCTCTTCTTACTTTTAATCTTCAATGATCCATAACGAGGCTGTGAACAGAACACAACACAATGACTGAACACGCTGGTGAAGATTCTCAGTCATCCAGGACATGATCAAATCAAAAAAGGCGTTCAATACAAACTAACACAAACTACAAAGCCTGATTCCTCTCCAAGCTGTCTGAAGGACAGTTTTTATCCCGTCTTACAGTTGAGAGTTGTTGTGAAATAGACCACTCACGTCTTTGCGGAGCTTCGATCTTGTGATCTTGACACTCTGCGAACGCCTCAGTCCTTTCTGAGTGACAGCCTCGTCCTCTGAGAAGGTCGGCTCGGCGTCCTCATCCGTCCTCTCCTCCTGCTCGTAATAGTACTCTGATAGGATAGAGAACCCATCAGGAACTTCCATTACTTCCATTAGGTAAAGTTATTAAACAGCATGGGATACATTTTCATTGTTATGCTGATGATAAACAATTATATTTGTCCATTAAACCCAATGAATCCAATCAGCTACTTAGACTACAAGCATGTCTTAAAGACGTTAAAAAAATTGGATGACCCTTAATTTTCTGCGTTTGAACACAGACAAGACTGAGGTTTTAGTTTTTAGACCTGAGCATCTTAGGAATTAATTTTTCAGTCTTTCCCCCTCCTTAGATGACATTAATCTGCCTCCAGCTCTAATGTTAAAAATCTTGGTGTTATTTTTGATCAGGACATGTCTTTTATCCCCCACATTAAAAACATTACTACAACCTACAACCTATTGAGCATGCATCAGGATGTTACTACAACCTCCTTCTTCCACCTGCTTAACATCACTAAAATTAGAAACATCTAATCTAAAAATGATGCATAAAAACTGGTTCATGCATTTGTCACTAAACTGGACTATTTTAATGGTTTATTATCTGAGTGTCCAAATACTTCTTTAAAACGTCTTCAGTTGATCCAAAATGTTGCTGCCAGACTCTTAACTGGAATTAGTGGGAGAGATCATATCTCTCCAGTTTTATTTTCTCTGCAATGGCTCCCTGTCAAATTCAGAATATAATTCAAAATCCTACTTCTAACCTACAACAATCTAGCTCCATCTTATATTACAGATCTTATAGTTCCATATTTTCCTAACAGAGCACTTCGCTGTCAGACTGCAGGGTTACTTGTGGTTCCTAGAGTTTCCAAAATCAGAACAGGAGGAAGCTCTTTCAGTTCTCAGGCTCCTCTCTTGAGGAACCAACTTCCAGATTCTGTCCAGTTTGAAGACTTTCCTTTTTTATAAATCCTATAGTTAGGGTTGGCTTGTTATGCTGACATAAGATTAAACTACTAGAGGACAAAAGGACCTCAAAGAAAAAATGAATAGTTACAAAGTACAGTAGTTTCAAGTATCACATGTTAAGGTAGAAATAGTATCAAAATGAAAACTATTCAATTTAATAATTAATTTAAGGAAATGAGGTCAGTTTGTCCTCCAGTAGTCCAAGCCTATCACATGTTACATATATGAAAAGCATTTTAAAATAATGTCTTCCCATTTACTGAACAAAACCTTGTTGCCTGCTTTAACAAATGTCAAACCGCTTCATTTCCTTTAGTTTTGAAATGACTTCATGACACGTCTTTGAGAATAACAGAGGTTTAAAAAGAAAATGGTGATTTATCTTTTAGTGATGTGTGGTGTTTCTGGAGGGTTTACAGAATAAAAAATAATTTAAAAAAAGTACAAATGGAATAAAAGTAATTGTGAGAAGTGTTCCTCCCCTAATTAACAGACACACCAACTGTTCTTTGTGCCTGTAATTTATCCAAACTGAGGTCAGTTTGACTTAACAGATTTCCTGTGGACCCACCACCTGTAGGAAGGACCATAAAAGTCAGGTGCATAATGCCATGGGCAGTGGCCGAAGCAGGGAACTTAGCAATCTGACCCTGGCCTACCAAAGCTGGCTGTT
This sequence comes from Garcialebias charrua, assembly GCA_038048925.1. Taxonomy (NCBI): domain Eukaryota; kingdom Metazoa; phylum Chordata; class Actinopteri; order Cyprinodontiformes; family Rivulidae; genus Garcialebias; species Garcialebias charrua. The sequence goes on from JBBPBX010070058.1 coordinate 10,706, forward strand.
GGGACATGGAATCAGAGTCAGAGTCAGAGTCAGAGAATCTTTATTATCATTTGCACCACATGTGGTACATGTGATGAAACAAGATTATGTACACATGGTCCCAGTTACATCCAACAACAAAATGTAAGAGAAGAACAGTAATAACATCTAAGATATGACTAAGAAAAACAACTAAAAAAATACACTAAGCCCTAATGTAATAGAAAAACATCATTATAAACAGCAGCACGAACATGAGTCTGTATGAGCAGATGGTCACAGATGAACACAGCAACAAGAAACAGATCAGCATCAGCATGGTGTGATATATTGCAGTGTTTATTCTGATTATTCTGAATATAACCTCTCTGGCAGGGAAGGAGCCTGAGCTTGTGCGTGAGGTTGAGAGGTACCGACTAGATATAGTTGGGCTCACCTCGACGCATAGCATGGGCTTTGGAACCGATCCCCTTGAGAGGGACTGGACTTTATTCCACTCTGGAGTTGGCCATGGTGAGAGGCATCGAGCTGGTGTGGGTGTGGTGTGGGTCTACTGGGCCTGAGAGCCCCACAGTCACTAGTTGACTTTAAGAGCAGCTTGAAGACCTTTCTTTTCAACCAAGCATACTCTGCCTCATCATGATCCTATCTTAGTTGATACTGTTATTGATTTTACTTGTTTTATTAATTGTTTTATTGACATTTAATTCTGTTGCACTTTGTAGCACTTTGAGATTTTCATTAATGAAAAGTGCGTTATAAATTAAATTCATTATTATTATTATTATTATTA
>JBBPBX010070059.1:0-18692 GCA_038048925.1 Garcialebias charrua
CGGCCTTGGGGCCAACAGCGCCTCTATAGCGGCCAGGAAGAGTAATTACATTCACATTGTGGTAAATTTAAGCTTTGAAAACCTGCAATCTGCTGGTTTAAAAGAAAGAACAGGAAACATTTACACAGAATAGATGCAAAAAACTCTGCATTTAATTTAAAACAACATATTTTAAAGTTATTCTGTGCATTCCAGTTTATTTTAAATAAAAAAATATTTAAAATAACAAGGGAATCCTTTTTCACTCCTGATAACTGTCAAAATACAGCAAAACAGTTTAGCCAAACTGCAATACATCTTTTTAAGGCATGATGGAGCAGCATTCTGGGAACATTTTAGTGTGAATATTGCATTTATTTCAAATCTTTTAAAAAGCGTTTGAGTAAGTAAAACGGAAATCATGCTTGGGTTAGTTAGTAACTGTTGTTAAAAAATAAGTTATATTTAAAGTTAACACTGCAAGAAGGCATTTAACTTTTACAATTCATTTAAGGGTAAAACCTGAGAGAAGGTACCTATGAATAGAAATACTTATTACACAGTGAAACACTTAAACCAGAAAGCTGGTTAGTTTGATTGACTCACAGCTAGATGAAGGTAAAGATTTATCTGCACACATTAAAATAAGGACCATCTTACTTGATTTTTCAAAAAAAGAATCAATACAAAGATGGAAGTTCAAAAAGTTGCGCGTCCAAGGTTTAGGAAGTATGAGCATCTTGTTGACTCATACAACGAAAGGCTCCAACTGGAACCTCCAAGCCAAAGACCTGCTCCCCCTGCACCTCGCACAGAGAGAGAATCTTTCTCAAAGCGTGGTGACTACTCAGCTGCTCTTACTGTCTTGTAGAAAAAAGGTGAACATCCTTTGATGTATTTTGACAGGATTTTCCAGGCGTATTCCGGTGACATAAAGGAACCGGGCCTGGAAGAACAGGTACTTTTCAGGGTTGCTTTCAGCAAAAATCTCCTCCCTGAGATAAGATCTGAGCTGTGCACCATGGGTTTGTATAAAAAGCAAACCATGGAAGAAATAAAACAGTGTGCTGTGAATGTTTTCGAAGCTCACCTGCAAAGCAAGACACCCTTACAGGTGTCCCCAGGTGAGTTGGAAGAAGCTCCCGCTAAGCATGGTGGATGCCTAGCTGCAAAGCACATCTTGCAAGAGAAAGATGAACACCCATTACTGTTCTGTGATAGAATTAAAAAAGCATATTTTGGTGACCAAAATGAACCAGACATGCAGGAAGATGAAAATTTCAAACTTCTTTTCAGCTTCAATCTCCACCCCACGCTGAGAAAAGTTCTACACCTCACGTGTTATTACAAAAACACCATCGATGAAATAAAAGAGTGCGCTATAAATGTTTTTGAAGCTCACATGCAAAGCAAAACACCCTTAGAGGTGTGCCCAGGTCAAATGGTCAAACCCCAGTCGCTAAAAATAGAAGAGGTTCCCTCTTCTACGGAAAGCGAGGATAAACAAGATTTCAAACCAACAAACAACGAAATGTTGGTGCCAACTGGAACAGTGACCCAAAGTGGTTTAAACGGAGCTCTGCTCCTGTAGCTACTCAGATAGATAAATCTGAGACAAGCGCAATACCACAAAAGGGAGATGTCCACTCTACGGAAAACCCAAAGAGGTTTGTTCAGAGCAAAGGACCTGCTCCTCCTCCTGCACCTCGAATGCAACAGTTCGAGACATGCAAGGAGTCACGAATGTCCCAGAACAATGGCCCAACACCTCTATGCTCGGAAGAGACAGAGGAAGTAAGTAGTTTGTTAGAAGATTTGAATGTTACAGTGGTTGACCAACCTGATACAATGAGTGGCATTATCATTGATAATAACACAAACATCATTGTCCAAACTGGTGGAGCGATGTGCAGCACCGCCTTTCACAAAAACTCAGAGCACACAGCTTTCAACAATAATAACATTGAGGACAACAACAACAACATTGCCAAAGAAGCTGACAGCGAACAAAATGCTGACTGTCAACAAGATCCTGAAGGTTATGACACTGTCTGTCTAACAGATGGTACCACAGAAGGCACGGATGACTCCCCAACCGAGAGCACAAGCCCGGTAAGTGAACCTTCAAATACAGGTGAGGCAGAAGAGACCCAACAGTTGGACCCAAACTTGGCCCGACATGAGAACCTCCCCTGCGAGCTGAAACATTCAGCACTCACTGAACACTACCTACCTCAGGTAGAACAAAGTGTAGAAATCCAAGGATCCCACACCGATGATGCTGACAGTCCGGAAAATGACAGTCGACGAGACGTTGACAGTCAACAGGACATTGTCTTTACAGATTGCGAGGACCCCTCATCAGACGAAGGGGGGAGACACTCGCACACCAACAACTGTGACCCGTCGCAGTCTGAACAATCAGACACACCTGCGGCTGCGCCGACAATTGTGACACACCTAAATTACACAGAAAGAGGTAAACGAGAGAAGAAACGTTGGCAGAAACCTATAAGGTTCCTGTGTACGGTTCCCAATAAGTTGCGCAAACAGCTTGGACTAAACAAAGGCATCCTAACTCGTGCCCATGGACGGACGTCCTCACCTGTGTGCGTGGTCCCCCATGACCACAGGGGGGTTATGTTAGGTCATGCCCAAGACAAAGACAAAGATTTCAATAACCCCACAAATGACAAAGTTCTCGCAAACTTACAGACTTCATGGAAAATAAGGTCGTCCAAGTACACGATAGTAAATAAACTAAACAGTTTAAACTATATTAGTTGCTAAAAGAAACCGTTCCAACTAGAACTTAGAAACGCTAAGTCTAAAAACCACAACAAAAAAACTAACCTTAACAACCGTTTAAATCTGCAAGATTTAATTGACATCGGTTATAAAGCTAAGACCTGTTTTTCTTGTGTGATACACGTTGGAATCTGACGACCAGAGTGAGTTGAAGCAGTGAAACGTTGTTTTCTAGTTGCTTAATTGCTACTTTTGTTGTTATTGAAGTTTGTTATTGTTTTCTGAACACTCCCAGCCAAAAGAGGTTTTTATTAATGATAAGTTAAAGACTTAAATGGATTTAACTATGCCAACATGCAGTTTTCATTTGTTAAACCTCAGTCAATGAAGAGTCAATGTAGTTTAAAGCTACTTTAGGTACCATAAACTACACTGGTCTCACAATTTCTAAATTGAACCGATTCGATCGATTCTATTCTAGATCATCTATTCATTTTCATTAGTTTTAGCAGGTCGCTTTCGTAAATGAGCCCATGAGGTTCAAAAGATTTACCTGACTAAATAAAGGTTGAATGAATTTTGATGAGTCTCGCCATAGACTTCCAAATTTATAGGGAATACGAAATCCTACGTCGTCGTCTAAAGGACAACAGACATTTAGACCAAACTATATTTTATTTTCTATCTTAGTTCATTTAACTTAAGTTATGAATGGAGGAATAGTTTGGAAGAAGAGGCCTTCGTTACAGAAGCCCTCCTGAATCTTCTATAGACATAGATCCCTATATTTAACTTTTGATAAATGATCCACCCCTTAATTGGTAATTGTAGCTGATCTAAACCATGATAGCTTACATACCAGGTGCATATAGGTAAGGCTTAATGTAAAATCCCAATCATAAGCCCACCTAAAACCACATAACTGCATGACACATAGAACCAGAGTGGCACGGACTGGAAACCAACCAGCCTTCAACCTTCGATGTGGGGACCTGCTACATCCAACGTTGGTCTTCAACCTTCATCCAAGGGTCGCCTCCTCTGCGTCAATCGAGGGATCCCCTCTACATGCTGATTATGAAAACAATTGTTGCTGATCAATCAACAAAACTAATCGTGGTGGAATTACTGCTGTGGAATTACCGCTGTGGATTATAAGACTTTGTTTTCCAAGGGATTACAGCCTCAGTTTTCCAAAGGATCAAAAGCTTACCGCAATGGGATTACCTGCGAACAGTGTGGAATTTCCAAAAACATTATGGAATTATAATTTTTGATTTTTTCCCACTTGCTGGATTACATCAAGATCAGAGACATTTGGTGGTATCTTTTCATGTTGGACCTCATCCCCGTGGACAGGCGATGAGTTCCAAAAGGGGGGACTGTAGTGATACAACCTTGAGTTTGAAGCACGTCTCTGATCGTTCTCAGTAATGAACTTTTTGGGAGTTATTCCTGAAGGGACAATAATACTTTTATTACTTTTAATTTGAATCAAACATCATAAATTAAGTCATCCAGAGACTTCTTTTAATTTGTGTTAATTCAAATGTCATCAATGAATAACTTGTGTTATTTGTATAAGCATTAGTGCATTTAATGTTTGATAGTCAAGGACTATTTAATTCAAACTGGACATTTCCTCAAAATGTTGTACATGTAGGATTTCTCCTCTCGAACTTGCATGTGAAGATAAAAGGAACACTTTATCTTTTTCATTTAGTTTGAAAACAGGACAACAAGAGACATTTCGTTTTTGTCCTTAAATAATCAAGATTAATGATATCAGTTTTTGCTATTATCATTAATAGGTCTCATATGTGATGCTTAATGACGTTTGTTTTAATCATACAACAGTGTTGGTAATGAGTTAAGAAAGTTCTAAATCTGCTGTATCATGAGACTGGCGTCTTAAACTAACTTTCTTATCCTTTCTGACATTTTTAATCTAACTTATGCCTCCTCTCAGTGGCTCCTGGCCTAACAGACCGAATCAGAAAGAGCTACGTCTTTCTAGGTCAAGTTAGCCTTAAAAGAGCTCTGACTTCCTGTTTTCCTTGAAGTCTGCTGGAGTAAGCCTCAAACTATGGTCTTCTCCAAAGAACTGATGATCGTCTAGTCACACGCTAAGGACACGTCATTCAGTTAAAAGATTTATAACATGCCTGTTATAAATCTATTTCAAGCCGTGAAAAGCTTCACTTTATTGACATTCTTTTAAGGAACGTCTTATCTTGAAAACAACACCAGGAGCTGCCGTTACTTTCGGTTCGAGTCAAGGCGCACGTCTGGAGATGCTGAAAACGGTAAACAAACTGGCCAGTTGGACCAACTGGGGACTGACGTCTTCACGAGGTAACAAAGTCGTCAAATGCTTGCCAAGTGTACCAACGTGTAGTCGAGTTCGGCCGGAGAGCTGCCATGCTTCTGGTTAAAACACATCAAGATAACTCCCTGACTCTTAACTTCTTTTCCTCCATTTCCTTCCTCCTAAACTTTTATCTTCCTAAGCCAGAAACTAAGTTAATGTACCTGCAGAAATTAGTAAAATATCATCCTTTTGCTGTTCTGTTGTTCCTATGTTTCATCTATGCTGAAGTTAATTATAGGAAAAATGATCAACCAATCATGTACACAATGTGTGATGTAATTTATTGATTATGTTAAATAAATGGACCAGTCCTGCTGTTCCAACATAAGTTTAACGTTTCCTGTGAATTACATCTGGTCAAGGTATAGAATTATTGATATTAAGCTGAAAAAGAGAGAACTCGTTTAATTAATGATGTATTTTTGTGTCAGTCTAAACCCTGCCAATTTATACATCTAAAATATAGGTAAGTCAGTAAACTGACCCCGTCCTATATTACTACAATAGCATGGTGGGAGTATCTGAAAATGACAAAGTCTTCACTACTCCCATGCAGACAAACACCTATCTGGAACAATCCCGACATACAGAAATATTTTTTTTTTCCTTCTTTCGGCTTTATTCCCTGCGTTAGGGGTCGCCACAGCGAACTGGTCGCATGAAGATTTGGCAGTTGTTTTTATGCCGGATGCCCTTCCTGACACAACCACAGACCACGAGCAACCATAGCCCTCTGTGTGGAGCAGAGAGCTGATATCTAGGGTTCCCGGGGGAGCAGATGGTGGGGGTTAAGGGCCTTGCTCAAGGGCCCAGAGTGGGGCAGAGACAAGTGTGACCGCTTCACTTATCCCACCGACATCTTTGATGTTGTCGGTACCGGGGCTTGAACCGGCGACCTTCCGATCACAAGCTCACCTTCTTAACCTCTGCGCCACCACTCCCTGACATACAGAAAGAAAATAATATGTTAAATTTCTCAGGTTGGAGACTTAAGGGAATTGAACGTCTGGAACTAGCCTGGTTAAAACCAGACCCTTGTCCTTCACTTCGCTTTGTACTAGGGTCTGGGATTTCTCCCATAGACAACGATTTCTCCGGTCGATTTTTGACCGGACCNTAGCCCTCTGTGTGGAGCAGAGAGCTGATATCTAGGGTTCCCGGGGGAGCAGATGGTGGGGGTTAAGGGCCTTGCTCAAGGGCCTGTCATATGCTTTTTCTAAATCCACAAACACACAATGGAGTTCTTTCTGACCCTCTCTGTACTTCTCTATCAACATCCTCAAAGCAAAGATGGCATCTGTGGTGCTCTTTCTTGGCATGAAACCATACTGCTGCTCACAGATAGTCACCTCTTGTCTAAGCCTTCCTTCCACAACTCTCTCCCAGATCTTCATTGTGTGGCTCATCAACTTAATTCCCCTGTAGTTGCTACAACTCTGTACATCACCCTTGTTCTTAAAAATGGGAACCAGCACACTTCTTCTCCATTCTTCAGGCATTTTCTCACCCTCAAATATTCCATTAAATATTTGAGTCAAAAACCTCACTGCCACCTCCAAGACATTTCCAAACCTCCACTGGTATGTCATCAGGTCCTACTGCCTTCCCCTTCTTCATTCTTTTCAGAGCTTTCCGGACTTCACCCTCACTAATCTTTCCCACTTCTTGGTCCACAGTTTCTATGACCTCTACTCTTCTTTCTCTTTCATTCTCTTCATTCATTAGCTCCTCAAAGTAATCATTCCATCTTCCCATCACACTCTCCTCACTTGTTAGAACATTACCATCTTTAATAAGCCTACCCTGCTGCACATCCTTTCCAACCTGATTCATCTGAATTGCCAATCATACCATACCATACCATACCATTTAATTTATGAAGCACTTTAAACAGGAATAAGTCCACACCAAAGTGCTGGACAAACAAACACGCAACAGGCAACACAGACAATGAAGTACAACACGAAAAACATAAAAACATTGCAGATCATAAATCAAACGATCCAATACAAATCAGCTGGCATTGAAAGCAATGGAGTAGTAGTGAGTTTTTAACCGGGATTTGAAAACCGAGAGGGAGGGGGCCTGTTTGATGAGCAGCGGTAACTCGTTCCAGAGTCTTGGGCCTGCTACAGAGAACGCCCTGTCACCCCTGCGCTTAAGGCGAGTTTCTGGAACTATTAAGAGTACCTGATCCTCTGACCTCAAAGCACGTGGAGGGACATATGGGTGAATCAGATCCGAGAGATAGGCGGGGGCGAGACTGTTCAGCGATTTGTAGACATACATGAGAATTTTGAATTGGATTCGAAGATGAACCGGTAGCCAGTGAAGGGAGCCCAAGACTGGCCTTCTCACCCGCTTTAGTCATTTTAATCATTCCATCTTCCCATCACACTCTCCTCACTTGTTAGAACATTACCATTCCCATCTTTAATAAGCCTAACCCTCTGCACATCCTTTCCAGCCTGATCCCTCTGTTTTGCCAATCGGTACAAGTCCTTCTCACCCGCTTTAGTGTCCAGCCTCCCATACAACTCATCATGCACCTTCTGCTTTGCCTTAGCTACCTTTGTCTTTGTTCTATGTTGCATCTCCTTATATTCCTGTCTCCTCTCTTCTGTCACCTCTACTACATTCTTTGCCAGCTCTATACTAAGGAAAAATAATAATGTAGTTGCAAAGTGAAGGAAGAAATTATGTCACCAAGCATAAAAGTGGTATTGGTTCGAAGTATCAGAATGTTTTTATGAATACACGCACAAGTTTTTCATGGTGGTACTGGGCTTGATACTGTACTTAGACACTGTTAAAATATTTCAATAATTTTTAATAACCAATAATCCAAGTAACATGGTAAGGTGACATGTGAGTACCCTGACACACGCACACACAAACAAGTTGGCTGATTTTCCACCTTTGTCAATGCACATCATTGTCTACAGAGCTGCTGTAATAACACATCCTTTCAGCTGTAATCAGTGGGGGGTTAACAAAGAGTTTCCTCTGGCCTGCCGCACACACGCAGATAGTATGCCTCAACACATTAAAACAGTGTCTGTAGCCACACCTTTCACTTCAAGACTTTCTGAGGAGGTGCATAGTGTGTGATGTTAGCGAGGAGAGGGGACCCAGGGGCTGTTTTGAATGGCAGGAAATCCCTGAGATGTTTTCTGTACTCCTTTTGCCACAACCTAAAGCCCCCACCAAGGTGGTGAAGGCAAGCAGTATCTGTGACTTGCACACACCAGCATGCAGTTTCTTTTATGTATTCTCCTTCTCTTCTTTTTCTTTCTTTTTGCCTTCGTTCTTTCTTTCTTTCATAATGTCTGACACAAGTAACATACATAAACATGTCAAACACGAACTTTTCTGAAGCCAGATGTCCTGGGAGAAGAAGACCAATGTACCCTTTCACTCCAAACAGCACACACACACACACACGTGCACACAGAGCGATGTGTCGGTGGGCAGGGGAGTGTCCATGCACAGGAATGTGAAGGAATGATAAGTTGTGTAAGTGTCAGGGGAGAGACCCGGGCTGTTACAGCCAGACACCTAAAAGCAGTCCACCCTACCTCCAACTTCTCTCCTTTCTTTTCCGTTTGTCTTCTTCAGCCCTTTTGTTGTTCTTTCTGTACCGTTAACCCCTCATTATACCCCTTCACCTCTGCAACTGTACAGGCTACTGGAAGTCTGTCCTTTGTTCTCTTTTAACCTCTCTCCAAAGATCATTTTCTTTTAATGTTTTTTGTTGTTGTGTTTTTTGAGAGATGTGCATTGGATATACGTCTACAATTGGTTACCTTTTGGAGCCAACGACCCCTACAGCTTATCAACCACAGCCAACCCAAAAATAGTTATAACTCAGCTGATTTCACAGATATGGAACTAAAATTAGGAGTGGTGGTAGCTAAGAGTCATTGTCAACACACATTCTGAATGCTATCAGGAGACTGACAACACCGTAATGACATTGTCGAGCTTTACCAATCATAGCTACAGTGTCTCGTCTCATAATAAGTTTTAAACTTCAGCACAAAAGGCACCAGGCCAGTATATGTATTTCTTAAGACAAATAAATAAATGAATGAAAAATACTAGGCCTTTCATTTGGATTTGTAAATCAGCCTTTGAGTCAAGTAACTCTGGCTCATCTTTATCCACATTTTCTTACTAGTAGACTTCTTCATAACTGCCTGCAGAAACAGGTCGCAGTGACCTCCTGCAGAACAAACTCAAGCACAAACGCTTTAGAAGAGCTCTGATAAAGAAGTAATGAAATTACACTTATCAATGGCACATAAATGTCCTCAGACTTACACGAGCATGTCAAAATAAAAACAGATTTATCCCTTTTACTGTCAACTTCATAGTAATTACTGATCCCAGTTCAAACCAGTTTATCTGCCAACATGGTTTGTGTCATCTACAGCTTAAAACCAAAGGGTACACCACAGAGCCGGATCATATACGGGATCATTTTGTACTTTACACATTAACGATTTGACGTTTGTAAAATGTTAGATTCTGTAAACTGAAAGAGTGATCTCGAGTCCAGACCAGTTTAAAATGTCTAGTTAAAGTGGGTAACCTGTTAAGGAAATGCACTGCACCAGTAGACCCAACAGGAGAACATACAAGCTCGACTGCTGCTCCTCAATGAAGCTGCATTAATGTTTACCTCGATGCAGAAAGCAACAGGGGAATCACCATCTTTGACATCTTTATGACATTAAATTTATAAAATGTCTCTCCTTTAGGGACATTTACTCAACAGACAGGCTTACTGTTTTAACAGCTTTTGTTTTTTCTTGTGTGTTCTTGTATTTATATTGAATTTAAAGAGGAGAGGGCAGCAGCACAGAGAGGGTGACTCATGCCATTAAAAACTAAAATTGAATTAAGGCAGATGTTAAAACTTTCCCTGGCAATTAGGAATAATTGTTGAGAAGTTATGTCAAGAAACAGTGCAATTTGTTTCCAAGCTGCTCTGATATCACCTGAGGTTTGAAGTCCATCTGGAGGCTAATGCCGTTACGACTATGCATAACATTGAGGATGTTCTAATGCTTATATATGAGTAACGAACGCATCATATTAATAAAAATATGAAAAAAAAAGTACCGGTATGTTTAAATGTTCTTGATTTCATGTGTACAGCACTTTGTTGCAGCTGTGGTTGTTTATTTTTATTTTTATTATTATTGTTCTTTATTCATTTCAAATTTAAAAGAACATAAAAAAACTATTTACATCCATCCATCCATCCATTTTCGTCCGCTTATCCGGGGTCGGGTCGCGGGGGTAGCAGCCTAAGTAGGGAGGCCCAGACTTCCCTCTCCCCAGCCACTTGGAGCAGCTCCTCTGGGGGAATCCCAAGGCGTTCCCAGGCCAGCCGAGAAACATAGTCCCTCCAGCGTATCCTGGGTCTTCCTCTGGGTCTCCTCCCGGTGGGACATGCCCGGAACACCTCACCAGGGAGGCGTCCAGGAGGCATCCTAACCAGATGCCCGAGCCACCTCAACTGGCTCCTCTCGATGTGGAGAAGCAGCGGCTCTACTCCGAGTCCCTCCCGGATGACTGAGCTTCTCACCCTATCTCTAAGGGAGAGTCCAGCCACCCTGCGGAGAAAACTCATTTCAGCCGCTTGTATCCGAGATCTTGTTCTTTCGGTCATAACCCAAAGCTCATGACCATAGATGAGGGTGGGAACGTAGATCGATCGGTAAATTGAGAGCTTTGCCTTTTGACTCAGCTCTCTCTTCACCACGACAGACCGGTACAGCGCCCGCTTCACTGCGGATGCTGCACCTATCCGCCTATCGATCTCACGCTCCAGTTTTCCCTCATTCGTGAACAAGACCCCGAGATACTTAAACTCCTCCACTTGGGGCAGGACCTCCTCCCCGACCCGGAGAGGGCATGCTACCCTTTTCCGGCTCAAGACCATGGCCTCGGATTTGGAGGAACTGATCCTCATCCCGGCCGCATCACACTCGGCTGCAAACCGCTCCAGTGAAAGCTGTAGATCACGAGCTGATGAAGCCAATAGGACCACATCATCTGCAAAAAACAGAGAAGCGATTCTAAGGCCACCAAAACGGATCCTCTCAACACCTTGGCTGCGCCTAGAAATTCTGTCCATAAAAGTTATGAACAGAATCGGTGACAAAGGGCAACCTTGGCGGAGTCCAACTCTCACCGGAAACGAGCCTGACTTACTGCCGGCAATGCGGACCAAGCTCTGACACCGGTCGTACAGGGACCTAACAGCCCATATCAAAGGGCCTGGTACCCCATACTCCCGGAGTACCCCCCACAGAACCCCCCGAGGGACGCGGTCGAATGCCTTTTCCAAGTCCACAAAGCACATGTAAACTGGTTGGGCAAACTCCCACGCACCATCCAGGACCTGCTGAGGGTGTCTACACCTTCAGCAGGAAACTATGTACAATTCCACGTAAATAAAAAAATCAAACATTACATGAAATGAAAGGAAGCAGAAGAAGATGAAATCTTATGTCTGCCCCTTTTTTAACAAAATTAATTCAAACAATCAATTCAAACAACAATAATAATAAAAAATCACAATACAGGTAAATAACACATCATACTTTACCATTCATAAATTTTGAAACAAACCAATTTATATATATTTTTCCAGAAACCTAATTTTATTCATTTTTTTAAACAAAGTCATTGTTTTAAATGGCTTTATAAATAAAGTATTATTATTATTATTTTTATTTTTATTTTGAAGCCGATTACGCAGTGTTTGGCAGTGAACCGCGCGAAGCAGCAGACAGCAAGCTGGGTTGGAGAAGCAACGAGCTAACATGCTAACAAGCCTAGCTGTAAGATGGACGGGTGGATGCTAACGCTCACCGGGGACACGGAGCCGACAGGCGGCGGAGCTCGCCTCGATGTCCTCCTGGCAGCCTCAGATGTCGGATTGTTACCGAGCTAACATAATAAAACGCGGAGAAATAGCTGCGGCAGCCTTTTTGGAGGGTTTAACATGCTAATGCAGAGGGGCTAACGCTAATGCGGCATAGCTTGTTGGACAAACACCGCAGAGAAACAGCTCTCAGTAAGTTGTTAACTCTTTTTCTGGCTCCAAATGTATGGAGCTAACATGCTAACAGTCCTTCCTGTAAACAGTTTGGACTGCGTGGAGCAGCACGAAGCTGCGGAGCTCGGACGTGCAAGAGCTAACATGCTAAAAGACGGAGACGGACTTGACCAGCTCAAAGTAAGAAATTAACTTTTTATTAAGGTTAAAAATGTGTTTTTTGATAATTATGTAGGGTACTGTGTTAGGATAGGCGAAGTGCTTGGTAACTACAGTACCGTACATGTACGTGTATAAGTGGCAGCTGGTGTGTGGTCCCAGACTTACGTTAATTTCGTGTTACGAACGATGCGTAGGAACGGAACTCGTACGTAAGTCGAGGACTACCGGTACCTGTATATATACTGTACCGGAGGAGACCTGATTGACGTGTTAGCGTCAGCCATGAAGAGGTGACGTGTTGAGACCTGCATCTTTGGAAGCCAGAGCTCCTTCCAGCTTTCTGACTTGTTGCTGAGTACCACCCTGCAGCAGACGGACGAGAGTCTCTGAGAAGGTATTTTGAGGTGAGACAAGAGACAGAAGGTGGCTCACAACGATTTCCCTTTCTCTTTCAGTCTAGTTAAACCTTCTGCAAGTAGCAGGAATCAGACACGACAGATTCAGAATGGCCTCAGACTATACGAGTCAAACTTACAGTGGTTTTGTTAAATTGTTGCGAGTTGGAGTACGTTTTTTAGCCCACTGCAACACAGACACACACAGTTAGAGGGTGCAGCTCTTTTATGGGCTGTCAACAAAACTGTGAACATCTAATAACAGTGCTGAGTCCAGGCGGTGGCTGAAGCACCCCTTTTAGCCCATCACAACTTAAGTGGGTGGAAGAAGAGTTAAGGTAGAGTGAAGGAGGCGAGTGTGCGTGGGGTAATCGTCCGAACGGTGTGGAGTGGTTTCCAAACAGGGAGGAAGAGAGACACGGGTGAACGAGCAGACGGACCGGTGGACAGGCTTATTGTCACAAAGACAGGCATCCCAGCACCACGTCACCTCTTCAGAGTCGACAGCGATCAGCGCAGCCCAGTTGAACACGTCCGAGGAAAATGAGCAGGTTGCCCCGGACCCCTGTCAACACGCGCTGCGTGAAGCGACACGAAGCATGCACGCCAATAAAACAAAGAAAGGCTCTGCTGTGAGGAGAAGCATTAGAGGGTGTGGAGGAGGAAACCACTTCAGCTGCTTCACGATGATGGCCCAAACTGGGAGTGAAAGGAAAACAGTTAGAAGTCACAGTAGACACAGGTCTTTAGTGTTTGCACAAGGTGAAACCTCTCGATGTGTGAAGAGCACAGAGCAGAGGCAACGAGAGCGCGTGAAGACGTCCACTAATGATGCACACACCTCCTGTTTGGCCATGAATCATGGACAAGACAAAGAACCTGATGCACAAAGATGTCAGCGCAGTGGAGTCAAGGCCTGAGAACTTGTGAGAGCGCCTGGGGAGGAGGTATGTGAGGCGGGGGTGGCCGAGGGAGATTGAGACAATAAATAACACAGAAAAGGTAAAATGCCTCTGTGACCTCTTCTTCACCAGTGTACATAAATACNATGATGCTGCAGTTATGTAGTCTGCTGCTCATACTGAAGATATATATGCAGTCTTGGTTTGTGTTGGCACAGAGACATCTTGAGCAATTAATGTTGTGTGGTTCAATTTGACAATGTTATACTGAAAACTGTTTTGAAATACAACAACACTGAACGTGGCAGAAGTGACACTGTGTCTTTGTTTGTTTCACCTTTCCTCTTTTCAGGGGTATAACATTTTGTAGGCACTGCTGGGAGGCGTAGCACCTCCTCCTGGGCCATAGTGGAGCAATGGAGAGGGAGCGTTGATTTCCATACCTCTGGTTGGTTGGAGGATAATCACGCTGTGCTGAATGGTATAGTGAATAGTTGTGATATGCTGAAGGGGGTTGCAAGTAGCTGCACTGTGCTGGAGGATTACCATGATGTACTGCTGCATTGCATGTCAATGATGAGTCGTGGTAGGTTGATGCTTACTGAGGTGGTATACAGTCTTGTCCCGATACTGGATTTTGGTGCTGCCTCTGTAGATAAGAGGGCTGTTGAATGGACTCTTTCATAGAAGACACTTCAGCTTTAAGGTATTTTAAAAGAGTCATTTTAGCTTTCATCTCCTACAGTTCTGAGAGAATATCTGTTTGACTCTTACTGTGACTTGGCTGGCTTATTTTCTCTTTCCTCTCAATAGTGGTGTGGTCAGACTGAGGGGAGTGAATGGTTATAGACTGCTGTGATGGGTTTATTTTTTTTCCTTGTCTTGCCTCTCACTTTCATAGGTGCATGCAATATTTAGTTTCTCAAACAAAAGTTCAACAAAAACACCAGCTTGCTCCAGGGATGGCTGGATATCACGTTTTATGTTATCGTTCTGCAAGCCGGTCATGACTAAGTGAAGGAACATGTTCTGCACTGGATCATATTGTAAGCCTGATCCGGACTCTTGTGAGGCAAACAAAATCTTCTGTCTTAGGTCTAGAGTGCAGATAAGAAAACTGTGAGGAGCCTCTTTAATGCCTTGTACTTCTGATGACAGCTGTTTATATAATTCTGTTGAATCCAATTCAAAATTCTCATGTATGTCTGCAAATCGCTGAACAGTCTCGCCCCCACCTATCTCTCGGATCTGATTCACCCATATGTCCCTCCACGTGCTTTGAGGTCAGAGGATCAGGTACTCTTAATAGTTCCAGAAACTCGCCTTAAGCGCAGGGGTGACAGGGCGTTCTCTGTAGCAGGCCCAAGACTCTGGAACGAGTTACCGCTGCTCATCAAACAGGCCCCCTCCCTCTCGGTTTTCAAATCCCGGTTAAAAACTCACTACTACTCCATCGCTTTCAATGCCAGCTGATTTGTATTGGATCGTTTGATTTATGATCTGCAATGTTTTTATGTTTTTCGTGTTGTACTTCATTGTCTGTGTTGCCTGTTGCGTGTTTGTTTGTCCAGCACTTTGGTGTGGACTTGTTCCTGTTTAAAGTGCTTTATAAATAAAATGGTATGGTATGGTATGGTATGTTGCACTCTTCTCTTGATAATGGCAGTGAAGGATTCTTCTCAGGGTGGGCAGTGTGAGGTCACTTTTCCCTTCTAAATAACTACGCAACTGCATCCCCGGGACAATGGCTCTTATGACAGCATCAACAATCTCAGTCTCTGGAAAGCCTGTTACGACCACATGAGGGCCAAAACATATTTAAAGGACACTGGACACAAGAAAATGTTTAAATGATATTTTATTAACTAAAACTAAGAGCCTCCAGGCGGTCAGGGTCCTCTCAGGCTTCTCCCACCCGTCTGGAGCGCCTTGTCCTGCTTAGCATCCTTAAAGAAACAAAAATAAATTAAAAAGAGAAAGTTCAAAGGATTGTAGGACAAGTGGGTGTGGCCGAAAAGAACAAAATGCCACCTGGACCGACCTAATCCTATACAGGACCATCATGTCTTCCCAGGCGACGATCTACCTGGCCAATAATCCCTCTGAATAAACAGAAAAGCGATAACTGAACTACCGACACCCACACTGTCAAAAGTATCAAATGAATAGAGAACAATATGGAAACAGACTCTCTCTCTGTTCACATTAGCTGTCCCCTTCCTGGGCAGTTGCTCAGATGCTTCCCTTCAGCATTTGACAAAAAAGAAGAGTCAACCAGAGTACTACGGTCCAAAACCTGCACACCAGTTAATCTAGAGTCCAACAAAACTCAAAGTGCTTCAATACTCACAACTCTTGATTTTAGAAACTAGTTCTGAAACCAATGCCAGGCCTTAAGGGCCTATTTCAGCTCCAACAGGAGCAAACAACAATAATCTGAGAGGGTGGAGATCTCTCAGTATTATTCAGTTACCTGACAGTGTCCTTAGCAGTTCCAGTGAACCTCAGCTGAATTTCACACCTTCCAGTAGACTTCAATAAGCCTCCACTCGTTCAACAAGCCTTTCTTGTCTCCACCCTGCACCAAACACAGCATGTCATATTTATAGGCAGGACCTGCAGAAGAACAGCAGCTCTGCCCAATCAAGCCTAAGTGAAGCAGGCAGAGTTAAAAAAAAGGTGAGTTCTTTATTGAACCAGCAGGCTGCAGCAAGTGGCAGCCAAGATAAATAAAAACAAGGATGTTTGAACTTCTAAAACCCCCAGGGTGCATAACATCCCCACCGCCAGAGTTTTGTTGGGGGAGAACGTGCAGATGTCACCTAAAGACATAGCACTCCTCTCCAAACAAAAACATAGTGGTATCTCAGAGACGAGAAAGTGTATCAGCTACAACATTATCCTTTCCTTTAATGTGCTGTATAGCAATGTTGAAAGGTTGTAGCCGTAAGGACCATCTCATAAGACGTTGATTATGGTTGCGCATTTGGTTCAAAAATGTTAGAGGATTGTGCTCTTTGAAAATAACAACAGGGTCACATGAATCTCCGACGTACACCTCAAAGTGTTCCACGGCTAAAATCAGGGCTAAGGCCTCCTTTTCAATAGTGGAGTATAGTTTCTGATGTTTATTCAGTTTCTTTGAGTAATAGGAGATGGGGTGATCCATTACATCAGCACCCTCCTGAAGAAGGACAGCTCCTATACCCGTATCACTTGCATCCACAGCTATTTTGAAAGGAACATCAAAATGTGGTGCGGATAACACTGGAGCGGTGGTTAACAGCAACTTGGTTTGATCAAAAGCTGTTTGACACTGCTCACTCCACTTGAAAGCTACTTTGGGGCTAAGGAGGTCCGTCATGGGAGCCGCTACAGAGGAGACATTTTTACAAAACCCTCTGTAATACCCAACCATGGCTAAATATCTCCTTAGTTCTGTACGGGTGGAGGGAACAGGAACAGATAGAATAGATTCTATCTTTGCCTCCACGGGACGTACATGACCACCTCCAACTATCTTTCCTAAATAGGTTACCGTGGCATGACCAAATTGACATTTGGACAAGTTAATAGTTAAGTTGGCTTTTTCTAGATGTGCAAAAACAATCTGCAGGTGTTTTAAATTATCCTCCCATGTATCAGAGAAAATCACCACGTCGTCTAAATATGCTTCACAAATCTCTAGCCCAGACAACACAATGTTCATGAGCCTCTGAAAAGTGGCAGGAGCGTTGCGCATTCCAAACGCCATTACAGTATACTATAGAAAAGCATCTGGGGTGACAAAAGCAGATAGCTTCTGACCACGATCAGTTAAAGGAACTTGCCAATATCCTTTTAACACTAGGAATACCAGAATATTCAGATGAGTACTACACTTACCAGAGCCTGTCAAATTACAGATTGAGGGATTTGCATTCAATTAGGTTTGTGTGACCCCCTGGGGCTGAAGTCTTTTGTGTGCTCAAAACATCCCCCCAGTAGCCAAAACAAAACATCTCCCCCATATTCCAACAACAACATTCCTTCTGCAGGTTCAAAGTGCAGCTTTTTACAACACAGACCAAACTTTTGGAGATGTTGATGACTCTTTGCAAATGTCAACGCTAGAAACTTCAGTTTATTTTATAGATATACGTTTTATACTTTTTATACTACTATGCAAAAACTCAGGACAGTATTACACTTTTATTATTTCATTTTATGCTTATGTTCAAGGGAATCAAGGAATCAAGGAATCAAGGAGTTTTATTAACATTGCATCAATTTTCACCGATTACAACGTAAGTATGTAGTTGCAGGCATCCAGAAGAGAAATGAGTGCAAAAGCTGCAGCAAAACAAAGCACATTACATGTTTTATCAACACACGATATGTTTTATCAACACACGACATGTTTATTCAACACATTGATATGCTCTTAGCGCGGCCAGGCCCAATCTGTCTCCAGATGAAGGTCAAAAGCAGGAAAAACAGGCAGAAACACTGGGATTCACAGCATTGATATTAAAAAAAGATGAATCACATTTTGTCTTCAAGACACCGCGTGATTCAGTAAAAACCATATCAGAGCACATTTAGGTACAATAACAAAGGAAATACGGCAGGCAAGGAGATTGGGTCTATGATTAATTTCAGACAAACACAAAGTTCAGCAGGTGTGCAGCTGGGTGTTATCTGAAGCTTCACAGAAATCTCTGGGGAGGGGGAGGGGGGGGGCTCTTCAGCTCCTCACTCTGGGAGAATGGATTCCCACAGCCCGCTTTTCAAGGACATGTGCAGAAGCCAGATAATGTTCTTGTTTGTTATCCAAATAGACCACAGTGTTCTTTTCCACTGCCGCCTCCAAGTCTGTGGGTGCTGTTTCATGGCCGAAAGAAATCCAAATATGTGGTTCTGCTCTGCCCCGCTTTCATGAGCTTCCACCTGTCCCTTGATCGATCCTGGGTGGCTGCAAACAAGTCCCAAAACGGACAGCAGGTGCACGGTGGTCCACCACTGCACCAATCGTGCGATTGAGCTCATACAGCAGCTGGGATGAGGAGCCCACGACCCGG
>JBBPBX010070060.1:0-18691 GCA_038048925.1 Garcialebias charrua
ATATCAACAGCAAAACAGCAACAAAACATATAAATACAGTGCCTAAATGGTAAGAAGAGTTGAAAACAATTGAATTTTAAGTGTTTTGAACTGTGTGTTCTTCACACAAAAAGCTGGGAACAGCTGGAATTCCTCAAGTGGTCAGAGGTATCAGTAATAATTGAGAGGCTATTTCTACTGTGTTCTTGGTGTTAAAAAATAAGCTTTACCTTATCTTTCCATATTCTCCATCATCTAGCAACTTGTTCAGCTTAGCCCTGGTGGTGAAGCCAATGTTCAGCTTTCTTCCTGCCAAACAAATAGAACTAACATAAATACTGTGTTATGCTAATGATCAGAGAGACATATTGGACATATTGGACAAGAAGTCATGTGCTGTTGGGCTACTGGGAAAGTCCATCCATCCATCCATCCATCATCTTTACCCGTTTCTTCCATTTTGGGTCACGGGGGTCGCCGGTGCCCATATCCAGCAATCACAGTGCAAGGGGCAGGGTGCACCCTGGACAGGTCGCAAGTCCATCACAGGGCCACATATAGAGACAAACGAGACAAACAACCATTCACTCTCTCACTCACACCTAGGGACAATTTAGAGTTACCAATACCAATTTGGTCTGTGGGAAAGTCATTCTTAATAAAATTAATAAAACTTAGCAGGTTTCTCATCAGGAGGTGACACCATATTGGGTTCCCCCATACTCACTTGTAATATTAGGTATCAAAAATAATCATGAATGATTTTCCAACACTTACCTGGTAAAGGGTTTGCCTTTTCTTTAAAGGGAAAGTCACGAGCCTGTTCACAGCCCTGCAGTGCTGTTGGCAGCATGAATTCTTCGCACACAGCTTGCGAATGAATTTTAACATCTGCAACACAGACATTTACAAATGTAAGACAGTGGGTAAAATGTGTTGTACAAACTCCCGGGGCGTCGTCACTACACAAACAAAAGGAACCTGGAGTTTCCACAAAGATTAAAAGAAACATTTCTAATAACTACTAGATAAACTTTTCTGCTAAACAAGAAAAATATTATAAATATGATACATTTTGATCAAATTAATTAAACAACAACCCTGTTACACGACACTGGTAGTGGTGCATTACCACCACGAACTGCTGAGGAAGTGGACTGAAACAATGCAAACAAACAAACACATTAATTAATTAATCATTATTTTACAGGTTTGACTCGAACTTGATCTGATCTTAGTCTAAAAGAAAGATGAAAGGTGGTGGGCCATGCATTATTATATATATTATATATCAAGGACTGCCAGGCCTTTAATTGTGTCCAGCATCAGAACAGCTGAAGTGAACAGGAGAGGACAAACATGTCTCCTGTTTCTGCAGATGTTCAGCTGACCAGCATCTGGCTGCAGTGGAGAAACGTTCAGGAAGTAGAAACTAATTCTCTCCTGGACTCTGTGTCTGTTTGAAGCTCAGCAACGTTCTTCAGAGTCTCCCACTCTGAGTGCAGCCTCTCAAACGTTGGTTCTGCTGAGTTCTGTCCACAGAACCTGCTCCACATCTCAGGTCCAGATGTTCCACTCAGCTGCAGGAGCTTCTAACGGCCCTTAAATCCCCACAAACATGAAGAGGAGAGAAGAAGAAGAACATCCAGGAAGATGTTTCTCTGAACTGAACAACACTTATAAACTCATAAATTATACTATACTATACTATAAACTGATAAATTAAGTAGAATTATTCATTTTGTGATGTAGTTTGAAGGTTATCATTGGTTGAACAAACTGTGAAATAAGGGGCAGATATAATAAGATTTCATCTTCTTTCTGCTCCCTTCATTTTATCCTACTTGTATTCTTGTATCTGATGAAACTGTCTTGTATTGTTCCTTTAAAATGAATGAATAAACATAAAATCAAATCAAACACTTGACTCACAAGAAGTCCACATGCTTCAGTGAGACGTGTGGAGAAGTTCAGGTGTTTGCAGAGTTCCTGCTGAAGTCCTGAACTCAGCCTCTGTTCTAAAAGTCTGTCACACAGTTCATGTTGAGATGATTTTTAAAGCTTCAACATGTTCCTGTCACTTTCTGTCCACACCATCTGAACACCTCCTCATTTCAGGAAACATCCACCACAAAGCTTCACTGAGCCTTCAACAACTACATCTCCCATGAGGCAGCAGCTGCTGGAGCTAACGCTCATGGGAAATGTAGTTCAGCTTCATGTTCCTCTTCTGAGCTCATGACAGAGTAGTTTGGATCCATCTATGCATTTTCTTCAGCTGCTTTTCTCTGCAGCATCAGGATCAGTTTGTAAAAATAATTCTCGTTTGTGAAACTGAACGCTGAGCTGAAAGAGTCTGCTGAAACCAGCCAAACAAGCTGAAGCTGATTACAACACGAGCTAAAAGATAAAAAAGATGAACACTAGTTAAAAGTTAAAGAAGAGAATCACTTGCTAAAAGTTAGAAGTAGCTAAACTTTAGCTAAAAGGTGAAAGTAGCATAGAGATTGCTAAATGTAGCAGAAGGCTAGCTAAAAGCTAAATAAAGCAAAAGCCTAAGAGCTGTTACATGTCCAGACGTTTGCCTGCATTCACCTTGTTTAATGTTCAGATGATTTTTAGCAAATGCACCAAGTCTTACTTGTGTGTGATAATATATTGTCTAAGGCACTCACATGATTGCATAAACACTTGATTATAGCACATAAAAACAGTTGCGATTTATACCATTTGTAAAATAGTTTCAATCAGTAGAAGTATATAAAAGCATAATATTCTTCACTTTCCCTCTCTGCTCCATCCACCTCGTTTTTCCTGTTTCATGTTTGATAATGTTACCGACTCACCTCCTCTTTCTTTTTCTTCAATTTGCCGCACACACCGAGCTCTTGCTCCGTGAGTGACTTTCTGCTTGCAAACTGCAGGTAAAATGGAAGGTTGGAGCAAAAATACGGACTGATAACAACAACGTGGATTTTCTTGTGCAAAACACCAAGGGTTGTGGTGAAAACGTGGAGCGGACTATGTATTTTCCCAATACGGAAGTGGAACGGAGTTGAGATTTTGAGTGACGTTTGTCAGTTTCAGCGTGAGAAATATGAATGCGGCGTGAGAGCGTGTGAAACCACTCGGATGCGTGTGTCTCACGGTCACTGCGTGAGAGTTGGCAGCCCTGCCTTCCTGTAAACAGTTTGGACCGCGTGGAGCAGCACAAAGCTGCGGTGCTCGGACGTGCAAGAGCTAACATGCTAAAGACGGAGACCGGCTTGACCCAGCTCAAAGTAAGAAATTGTATTTTTTTTTAATTGAATTGTCTAATATGTTTAATGTGTTTTTTTAAGCCTCCCTGGTAAGGTCTATTCAGGGGTTCTGGAGAGGAGGGTCCGTCGGATAGTCGAACCTCGGATTCAGGAGGAGCAGTGTGGTTTTCGTGCTGGTCGTGGAACACTGGACCAGCTCTACACCCTCAACAGGGTCCTGGAGGGCGCGTGGGAGTTTGCCCAACCAGTTTACATGTGCTTTGTGGACTTGGAAAAGGCATTCGACCGCGTCCCTCGGGGGGTTCTGTGGGGGGTACTCCGGGAGTATGGGGTACCAGGCCCATTGATATGGGCTGTTAGGTCCCTGTACGACCGGTGTCAGAGCTTGGTCCGCATTGCCGGCAGTAAGTCAGGCTCGTTTCCAGTGAGAGTTGGACTCCGCCAAGGTTGCCCTTTGTCACCGATTCTGTTCATAACTTTTATGGACAGAATTTCTAGGCGCAGCCAAGGTGTTGAGAGGATCCGTTTTGGTGGCCTTAGAATCGCTTCTCTGTTTTTTGCAGATGATGTGGTCCTATTGGCTTCATCAGATCGTGATCTACAGCTTTCGCTGGAGCGGTTTGCAGCCGAGTGTGATGCGGCCGGGATGAGGATCAGTTCCTCCAAATCCGAGGCCATGGTCTTGAGCCGGAAAAGGGTAGCATGCCCTCTCCGGGTCGGGGAGGAGGTCCTGCCCCAAGTGGAGGAGTTTAAGTATCTCGGGTCTTGTTCACGAATGAGGGAAAACTGGAGCGTGAGATCGATAGGCGGATAGGTGCAGCGTCCGCAGTGAAGCGGGCGCTGTACCGGTCTGTCGTGGTGAAGAGAGAGCTGAGTCGAAAAGGCAAAGCTCTCAATTTACCGATCGATCTACGTTCCCACCCTCATCTATGGTAATAATAATAATAATAATAATGAATTCAATTTATAACGCACTTTTCATTAATGAAAATCTCAAAGTGCTACAAGGAGCAACAGAATTAAATGACAATAAAACAAATAATAAAACAATTAAAATCAATAACAATATCAGCTAAGATCAAAAGTAGAATCATGAGGAGGTAGAGTATGCTTGGTCGAAAAGAAAGGTCTTCAAGTCGCTCTTAAAGTCAACCACAGACTGTGGGGCTCTTAGACAGTCAGGAAGAGAGTTCCACAGGCGGGGGGCAGCCACACTGAAAGCCCGGTCTCCCATGGTCCTTAATTTGGTTCTCGGAATGTGAAGGAGATTGCTGTTCTGTGACCGCAGCGAGCGGGTGGATGAGTATGGAATAAGAATATCCTTCAGATAATCTGGTGAAGTTCCGTGTAAGCATTGATGTGTAATGAGAGCAGTTTTGTACTGAATTCTGTAGGCGACAGGAAGCCAATGAAGGTTATGGAGAATGGGCGTAATATGTTCAAATTTACGAACTCTCAACAAGATCCTTGCTGCACTGTTTTGAATATATTGAAGTTTCTGAAGGTTTTTGCCAGGGATTCCAATAAACAGGGAGTTGCAGTAGTCGAGCCTGGAGGAGACAAAAGCATGGACGAGCTTCTCAGCATCGGAAAAAGTTAGGGATGGGCGAAGTCTGGAGATGTTTCGAAGATGGAAGAAGCAAGTTTTAAACAAATGCTTAATGTGATTTTCAAATGTAAGATTGGAGTCCATTTTTATTCCAAGATTAGTAACAGAGGTGGAGAGGGGGATGTCTTGTCCAGAAAAGGAAAGTGTTGTTATAGGAGATGTTTGTACCTGGTGAGGGGTGCCAATCAGTATGGCCTCAGTCTTGGAGCAGTTTAATTGAAGAAAGTTCTGATTCATCCATGCCCTAATTGCCTCCAGGCAGGCAGAGAGGGCAGTGAGTGAAGATGGAGATGACAAGGTGGAAGATGAGGATGCTCCAGTCCTGATGTAAAGCTGTGTATCGTCGGCATAACAGTGAAAAGAAATGTTGAACTGATTAATAATTTGACCTAAATGGTCATGAGCTTTGGGTTGTGACCGAAAGAACGAGATCTCGGATACAAGCGGCTGAAATGAGTTTTCTCCGCAGGGTGTCTGGACTCTCCCTTAGAGATAGGGTGAGAAGCTCAGTCATCCGGGAGGGACTCGGAGTAGAGCCGCTGCTTCTCCACATCGAGAGGAGCCAGTTGAGGTGGCTCGGGCATCTGGTTAGGATGCCTCCTGGACGCCTCCCTGGTGAGGTGTTCCGGGCATGTCCCACCGGGAGGAGGCCCAGAGGAAGACCCAGGACACGCTGGAGGGACTATGTTTCTCGGCTGGCCTGGGAACGCCTTGGGATTCCCCCAGAGGAGCTGCTCCATGTGGCTGGGGAGAGGGAAGTCTGGGCCTCCCTACTTAGGCTGCTACCCCGCGACCCGACCCCGGATAAGCGGAAGAAAATGGATGGATGGATGTTTTTTTATAATTATGTAGCTGTGTTAGGTATAGGTAACTTGGTAACTGTTCATTACTGTACATGTACGTGTATCAGTGGTGGCTCGGGTGGTCCCCGACTTACGTCAAAATTGGATTACGAACGGCCCGTAGGTCCGGAACTCGTTCGTAAGTCGTCGACTCCCTGTACTGAGTTCATCTCTTCCAATTTTAACTAATTTCATGTGTATTTTCCAGATGCATTCTCTATCCACGAATCACAAAAGAGCAGCAAGTACAAACTGTTTTCCATACTAACCTACTTACATGGTTAATCTCTGCCAATTCCCTGAACTCTATCCTCATATTCCTCCCACCCCCTCATACACATATGACTCTGATCATATTGTACAACTTTATTGCTATTTTACATAGCTAAACATTTCATGATTACAGTTACACTCATTCCCTTTCCACTCTCTTCAGATTGATACTGTCGTATTGGCGGTGCTACCCAGGGAGAACGGACTGAGGACAGCAAGACTCAAACTCTTAAATAATAAAGTGAGTTATTTACAGAGTGGGAATAAATATATTTATACTACAGTATATACACAACTGGAAACCTGTGAAACCTGGAGAGGAAGGAGAAGTGAAAAGAGGAACTGGTAGATAGTGCAGGCTGTTGATCTCTTACAGGAAGGCATTGAGAGCAGGGCAGGGGATTCCAGGTAGGCCAGGCCCAAATTCGAAGAGCGCAGGTGGAGCGTGGAGGCAAGTGGTTGGATGGCAGTGGAGCAGCTGAAAGAGATCCACAAGGAGGTACAGGGACCACAGGTAAGTAAAGGAGTTGAGGATTCAAGGAAGGCGGCAAGGGACTCAGGACTGGAGGCTCAGGAAACAGCTTCTTCTTTTAGTCTTAGATTTAGCACAAGGAGGCCAATAGCACAAATACCAGTAGGTAAGTAACGCTAGGGGTGGGCGATATGGCTCAAAAATTATATTGTGATATTTCAGAGCATTATCACGATAACGATATATTTAGTGATATAACCCCCCCCCCCAAAAAAAAAATCCAATTAATTTATTTGACAAAATTAATTTAACATGTTGCTTTGCAGTATTATAAAATTTTAAAAAACAAGAAGGGTTAATTTTACTGAAATTACTTTATTTAGTAAAGTATTCAGTCTCAAAGTATAAAAAAAAGGAAAAAAAATGCAAAGTGCAGGTGTAGTTTCCTAAAACAACTAAATCACTCTCCAGAACATTCCACAATCCAACTCCCTGAATAGACCTTTTACCAGTTGACGTCATCACGCAAAGCTCGCCTGAAACGAGCGTTCTGATTGGACGGCAAAATGCCGCGGCGAATCGAAAACGGAAGTTGGAGCTAGTAGGAAGGAGCCGATGAGCTTCGTAATGATAGCGAGTTGTAATTTAGAAGCTTGTTTTCTTAAAATAGTGGACAACCACTGGTCAAAATGCCTGAACATTGTGCCGCGGATACGAGAGGAGGTGATTGTGTGCACTGATGGAAAATGGGGAAATCCTTCAGGCTTTTAGCGAACGTCCAGCAGGGTGAGTTAACTCTTGTGTAGTTGTCAACAACCTTTATATCCAAGCGTCAGAAATAAATGTTTTAAATTTCTCACACCAATACTTCTGATATTTAGACTGATTTGGTTATTGTTACAGGTTTAACATTTTCTGTTAGCTGCTATAACTAGCGCCATGTCTTCATAAGAGCCGTCAGTATTAGCACAGTACAGTATGTAAACAAAAACATGACATTTGAGTCAGTCACACAAATGTTCGTAGCGTCTGTATTTCTTATTTGATTTCTGTAAACTATGTCTTAAATTAAACATGAGACAATTGGTGATGTTGTGATGTGAAAAATAAGAACTATCCCAAGAGATACATTTATTAGCTTTCCTAAGAAAATTTAATTATGCTTCATAACGTATTTACTATTGCACTTTTGACACGCTGTTTATACAGCTTACACTTTATTAGACGTAAAGTTAAATGTGTGAAAATCTTAAATATATTACAAACAATATATTTTACATGTGAATTCCATAATGACACATACAATATGGTTGTATTTTGATTTTGCAGACAAGGAGGTGGCTACAACCATGTTGCTACACTGTTGTTTGAGTTGGAGAAATACCAAAGTTGTGGGGTGTTGGAAATACATTCTAAACCAACCTGCACCCAGTTGCCTTGTACATGGAAGGGACCAGCCCAAAAACGAACTGCACCTGCTACTTGGATGAGCTGCAAGTTTTAAAGTGAGTTTAATCAGTGTTCCTGAAGAAATTTCATATTACGCTTATAACACAAATACCCAGAAAGGTGACTTTCAGTCAAACTTAACCAACAACTGGAATAATACAATATCACTTATTTTGTCTTATTCCAGTCAAAAAACTATTCAACACAATTGTAGTTTATTGTATTATGTTAAATATTGTTGTTTTCTACTGGCACTAGATAAGAAATAAATGCAATCACATATGTACGGTTTTAAATGTTTTCTATTGTAAGATCTGGAATAGTTTTTGGACATTTTTAAAAAAACACTTCTACAAACAGATTTGCTGATATGTGTTTGATATAAACAACATTTTCCATGTTGGTGTCATTTAAGGCATGACATCGGCATCGAGAAGTTTTCCAGGAGAACGCTGAACAGCCTGCGTTTTGACCCACGACATCCTGATGCAGATCCATCACTGCTGGTCTTCACAAGGACATTTTGAGCGTGGAGCCATTGTTAACCTATTGCAGGTGTAGTAGTAAACTTTAAAAACCACTAGTAAAAGTCAAAGTCAACTTTATTGTCAAAACTGCAGTATGTACAGGACATACACAGGATTGAAATTGCATTTCTCTCTGTCCCTCAGTGCAACAGTAAACATTTAGAGTCAGAGTCAGAGTCAGAGAGTCTTTATTGTCATTTGCACCGCATGTGGTACATGAGATGAAAACGAGATTATTTAAACACTAAAACACTAAAACATTTAATAAACATAAGCATAAAATGAAATAATAAAAGTGTAATACTGTCCTGAGTTTTTGCATAGTAGTTTTTGCATAGTAGTAGTATGAAAGTATGAAAAGTTACACCAACACTAAAACACTAAACATTTAATAAACATAAGCATAAAATGAAATAACAAAAGTGTAATACTGTCCTGAGTTTTTTGCATAGTAGTATAAAAGTGTAAAAAGTATATATATAAAATAAAATGAAAGTTCTGGCATTGACATTCGTAACAGAGTGACAAAGCAGCACATGAAGTTTATGTACACAGTATATGTATGAGGTAGTTGATATAGAGGTAAAGTGGCATATGCAATAAGGCTAGTAAAAAAATATATATGTATCAGCAGTAGTGTAGACATAAAAAGTAGTGTACTGTAAATGTAAACAGTAGTAATAAATGTAAACAGCAGTATTGAATGAAAACAGTAGTAATAAATGTAAACAGTGAATGTAAACAGTAGTATGACTATAGGCAGTAATGTAATGCAAACATTAGTGCGAATATAAGAAGTAGTGCAAACTGAATGAGCACATGACCGCGAGTTGAGTGAATAACCCGTTTTGATGACACAGAGTCCAGTGTTAAAATCTTTGTGTTTTTGGGTAAACAGAGAGCTTCACCTTACAGAACTTTGTATAAAGACTTTGTATAAAGATTAAAAAGTGAAACCTGCATTGTGATTTTGTTGTTGTTGTTCTGCGCAATGAAGCTGCGCTGTATCACAAGAAGCCTCCAGTGTCACAAAGGACTAATAAACTGAGAAGGGGCCTTGTTGTACTCCTGTTTGTGTGTGTAAATGTAATTTAAAAAGTGCTTCTGACCACTCTTACGTAACTACTCTGCTGGCCCCGATGCTAAATCGTTGCCATAGCGACGAGAATTATCTGCTGCAAAGCTTTCCCTTCTCTCAGCCTCCCTGAATTTCATTATTTGCTCCTCTGACCCGTGTTCTTTCATTACTTTAGGTTGAACAAGCTGCACTGGAACGAGACATGGAAGTTCACTTCTTCCTAACTTCTAACTGTCCTCCTCGTCATGCTTTCTACCCCATCTCTCATTCCCCTGGGTTTCTTGCATCACTTCACTCGCTCACATCCGCCCACCGAGTCTCTCCACCCTTCATCCTCCCCTCGCCGTCTGCTCCTCTCTTTCCTCAGTCTTTAGACTCCATCTCTTTTTGAACAACAGCTTCATCAACACTAATGACTTCTCAGTTTCTCCATCAGTCCCCTCGACTGACTGTTGAAGTCACCAGGCACGGCAAATATTTTTTCAGCACATTTTTCATTCTCTCTGCCACCATTGCTTTTTGCTCGCCCTGTGTCTTACACCTCCAGCCCCGTCTGCTTCTTGTCTTGCCATTACTCTCCTCAGGAGCTCTATCCATTTGAACACTGTTTTATTCTTTATTCTGTGAGAGATTAACTCATCAATATGTGAGAAATGTAAGTTACCACACTGTCACTGACTGGGATCTCTCACAAACTGCAGGCTAATTACTAATAAATGCTGTGTTATCTTCACCTTTTCACCCATTACCTTCAAGCGTTAAAGTAAGAGTGCCTGAGAGACAAAACCTGACTGATGTTTCTTTCATTGATTTATAAATGTTCCCACAACTTTCTTCTAAATGCATAGTTTTGTTCATCTTTACTGTCCTCAAACTTACCCTAACCATTAATTAAATTTGTTTGTCTATGCATGTTCTCTGTACCTTCTAGTAAACAGACATGGAAGGTGACCAAAGGCAAAAGTGAATTGAAATGAAAACTTTGAAGTGGGATAGTAAATTCACACTTCCTAGTAACTTTAATGTAAACATACATTCAATCAGTGCCACATGTTCTGTTTTTGTTGAGCTTATAATTATAGGACTTTTGTTAAAACTGTCTGGGAAGTGTATATTTAGTTGTAAGTATCTTACTAAAATCCTTACTGGTTTTGATGTTGTACACCTGTGTTAGACAGAAGCCAAAGTCAGAGTCAGTCAGAGTCAGAGTACCTTTATTGACATTACACAAGTTTGCACCAGTACAGTGTGAATATGTATGCACAGTCATCCTGAAAGGGACTACGTGTGTGAAGCTGCTGCTTTTCTTATCAGCGCGGCCTCTCTCATCTGTATCGGGATGAAGGTTACTGGTGTTAAAACAAAAAGGGGAGAACCATGAGGGTAATCAGTAGTATTACAAAAAAGATATATCACATTTTGTCTTTCAGGACACCATATGAGACATCAAAAAAACTCTACCAGCAAGCAACAGTTAAGACAAATCACATTTGCATTTGAGATCGAAGCAATGAGTTAAGTCCATGAGCTTTGTTCAGATTAGCCAAAGTTCTGATGATGGGACCAGCCAGCCTTATCTGTCTGAGAGCACACAGAAAGTTCTCCGGGGAGGGGGGGGGGGGGGGTTGTGACAGTTTCAGTCCTCAGTTGCTCAGACTCAGGAGAAATTTGTAGTCAGCCTGTCCAAGGCTGCTTGGGAAGTCTGATTAGATATAGCATGAGTTATCTTCAGGTCAGGCTCACAGTGTACTTTCCTGTAGCCTTGAGTCCAGATGGGCATCCAAAATCCAATACGCTCCAAATTATGGGAAGCTTTCACCGACCCGAGCTATGAGTCCTCCTCCCCCAGATGTGACCCTCCTGGCCGCATACAAGTCCCAAACCTTACCGGTGGTCTGCGGTCCTCAGTGGCCGCCTCCACTTTGCGGTTCAACTCATAAAGCAGCTGATTCATGGAGGTCACAGCCCGGATCACACTCTTGTTTTGAGAAGGGAGCTTCGACAGGACGTTGATCGCTGCGGAAGTCTTCCTAATTTTCCGATAGAAAAGAACTCCATTCAAGCCAAAAAGCAGAGCACCTGCTATCATAAATGCAATTATGAATAAATCTTCCACATCTTCGACAGACAGAACAGTCAGGCATAAAATCTTCCACTCCCCCCAGGAATCCATGATATATCCATCTGGATGCATCTGCGATGGGCAAGCAGGTTCCCCTGGACCTGATCGTTTTGTAGAAAAAAATCTTATCAATAGAGTTGATAGCCCACGAAACCAGATCCATCTTCAATTTGCGTTCGAGCGAGCACTGAAAAACTGCAAACAGAGACAAAGTAGCCAAGCAGGAAGAGGAAAGTTGTGGAGTAGAGACACGAGCTGCTGCTGCTCCGACCAGTGCGTAGGAGGAAAAAATGTTGTCCAATACAGTAACTGATGAGGTGACACATTTTAATATTGTTGTCTTTGTCAGTCAACCTGGACATGTTAATTGTGGCAAATGTGGAGTTTATTTCTGAGTTGCTGACATGGACTGCAATATATTTTACATTTGCATTCAATAAACTGAGGCTTGGATATTCATCAATGAATTCTGCATTTCTTATAGGTGCAAATTTGAATTTTATTTATATAATTCACAAAGCTCTCCGAAATGGAGATATGCACCTCAAACTGTGCTGCAAACTAAACAAACTAAACAGAATTTCTCTGTGTTGATAGTCCACATTTAAATGAGATATCACGTATGCGTTTAAGTGAACTGCGTTTCCTCGAGATTATTTGTCTTGGAAAGGTGTTCATCGTTGGCAATGGGGGTGGGGTTGGGGGGTTTGTGGGCGGGGCATGCTCAATTCTGTTGACTGGGCAAGGCGTCCTCCTTGGATAATGGTGGGTGAAACACTGTCCTCTACCCTTAATTGTGTAAAATTTTTGCAAGTTTTAAAGCTCACAATGCTCAAAGACCTGAGCTGTTTTTCACACACAGGGAAATGAATGAAGAGGAACGATTTTCTGCACTGCTGCCTTCATAAATAGAAAGCAGGTATATCGAGAAAGGTAACATTTACTAATTACTTGTTGCATCTACAAATAAGTTGATAAAAATGTGCGCAAAATCCAGTTGTTTGGCCATTTTATATTTAGATTACAAAACCTTGTTTTTGTAGAACATTTTGACATATCCAGCTGTTGAACAATAAAATTCAAAGTCCTTATTAATTTTTGCAAGACCCCCAGCATCAGATGCAAACGGGGCGCCTTTAGGATTTCTTTGTTTGAGGTGACAATTAAATTTTGATTGTAGGACAACTGTTGTGAAAAGAGGGACAACAGCTCACCTGCTGAACCTACAGGTGTCTTTGTTCTACTACAATTAATGCAAGTGGCTTTGTGAATATGACGCTAAATAGTGAGAGCAAATGAAACAGCAAAGAACAGGCATTGCACATTTTACTGAGTTTTAGCTTTATTTGGAAGCATTTGTTGCAAATGAGTTGAACAAATAAAAACTACTGGCATGAAAGAATTTGGGATGTGAAGAATTACAACACAAACATGTCAAAAGACTCTCAGATGAGCTGAGTGATGTAAGGTCACCTGCTTTCCCCAGCTTCAAGTCTTCCTGTTGGATCATTACCAAGTTAGAGATGGGAAAGACTTTTGAGTGGAGAAATTAACATGATCAAAGCTCTATTAAACTGAATTCAACAAGATCAAAGATGAAATTCTGTCTCAAACAACCACAACAAAAAAAGCCTCAGTTCCCAACTCACAGTGATACATCTTGTTTTGACACTTTACTATCTTTAAGATTTACACATGATTGGCAAAATTTGTACTATGTTGCATTACCATGATACTTCAGGTAACCAATACTTTTCATATGGTATTAAATAATACAGTATAATGCCACAGTAACTAAAAACCAAAGGTAATAGAATGTTTTTATTGATTTTCATTTTATTCTTTGCTGTAAATTTACATCAAACAAATTAGTGTCATCCAAATTATTAATCTCTTTTTTTTTTTGGAGCAAAACTAGTTTTGCCCCAAATTACAGTGTGGGATTCAATCTCTTTAGGTGCTCATTAAAATACATTTACTGTATTTTTCAGACTATAAGGCGCACTGGATTATTAGGTATTAAGCAAAACTAAAACATTTTGACACATTTTTGAGCGCCGTGTACCACATAAAATCAGTTCGAGGTCAGCAAGCACAACCAGAATTAATACATAAGACGCACTGTTTTATAAGGCTCACTGTTGATTTTTGAGAAAACTTAAAGGATTTGAAGTGCGCCTTATAGTCCGAAAAATATGGTAACTGAAAGCTGGAAGTTTAGCCATTCAATACAAACAATGTTAATTAGCAGCTGTTCCAGTAACAACCACATGTAGCCAACATCCAATGTTTTCTATTGAAAGAAGTGTTTAAGTATATTTTCATCTATGGTTTTCAATCTGGTTTCTGATTGGTTTAAATATCTGATGCACATCCTCACAAACAAAGCCGATGTTCAGATGTAAAACAGTATGGTTTAACACCCTGATGCATGCTCAGTATGGTTTAAGTCTTCCTGTGTAAAGTTAAATGTTGCTAAGACAAAGGTGATGTCATTCATTTTAGAAAGGACTCGTCAGTTGCCACTCCTGTGGTCATTAACGGTGAAGCTGTTGATGTGGTGCGTCAGTATAAATATACTGAGAACTGTTCTCCATGACATACTGACCTTTGACCCCCATGTGAACTGACTTTGTAAGAAGGCCAACCAGAAAATTTATTTTTACCAGAAGCTCTGTGGTTTTAATTTTATTCAACTTTTATGAGAATGTTTGATTCATGTTTTATTGAGTCTTTTAACTTTCACCTTCATCTGTTGGTTTGGATTGTTAACATGCAAAAACATGTATAACTCTCAGGGATTGTCAGGATGTGCAGTAAAACTGCTGGCATACATGTTATGTCTTAAAGAGCAGAGGAGGCTCGGCCCATTTTGCCGTATTTCTTTATTGAAGTAAGGAAACCGAGAGAGGACAAAAAGAGAGTGAGCGCTTGCGCGTCTCACTAGAACTGGACTGTACCAACTCCAGAAAACCATGGGGGTAAATACACCACATCATCCCTCTTAAAAATGGAGATAACATCTTGATCTATATCAACTAAAATATACTAAGGTCACTTATTCCAACTTAAATGCATTTCCCTGTAGAACTGAACAATTTCCCAAAAATGTACTTACTTAATAATCAGACAATATTATTATTATTTTTGCATCTAACTCAGATGTACCCCTTAATGTAACAAGAATAATAATAGAACATAACATGCATAACCGTCATGCCTAGATAAACACAAAGCTATTCAAGATATCGTCTTGGTGTCTTCCGAGGTCGTGTTGAACGCCTCACCACCACTTGGGAATCTGAGGGAACAGGGAGTTGTATCCCAGAGTCCAGAGCACTTTGTTCAGGTGCAACTTTTACATCACTTTGCTCTTGTGCTGGTGTTTCAGGGTCATCTGTATCTGGTTCAACTACAGCTTTTGCACGAAGCTGATCCCCATGTCGCCTGTGCACAGTGTCCGAGTAGCGCTCTTTAACTTCATAAGAGACCGGACCAGTTCGTCTTACAACCTGTCCAGGTATCCACTTGTGAGTCCCTCCCCCTGTGTTGCGAAGATACACAGCATCATCCACAGAGAAGGAGCGATCCACAGCTGTGAAGTCATGCTGGGCTTTTTGTCGATACTGTTTTCTCCGAACTGTCTCCTTGGTGTTTGGTTTGATGAAATCCAATCTGGTACGAATGTGTCTGTGTAGGAACAATTCTGCAGGAGACTGACCCGTCGTGCAATTTGGTGTCACACGGTACCGTAGCAGAAACGAAGAAAGTTTGTCATCAACGTTGCCGGGGTGGTGTGCCAGTTTTTTCATGCCCACCTTGAACGTCTGCACATACCTTTCAGCCAACCCGTTTGTGGCAGGATGTCCCGGCGCACTTGTTGTGTGCAAAATGCCATTTTGTGTCACAAACGTTTGGAACTCCGCAGAAGTGAAAGTGGTAGCATTGTCTGTGACTATTTGCTCAGGAAGTCCATATGAAGCAAACAGTCTCTTTAGCCTTGTCACTGTGGCCTGTGTTGTAATGTGTGGCATACGAAACACCTCCAACCACTTTGAATATGAGTCGACCACGATCATGAACATGTTACTGAGGAAAGGTCCAGCAAAGTCTATATGTAGTCTTTTCCAGGATTCACCCGGAAACTCCCAGGGATGCAGTGGAACCTGCTGCGGCATCTTCTGTTCCAGCTGACATGTGTCACATGTTTTGCAGACCTGTTCCAGGTCATGATCCAGATTCGGCCACCAGACATATTTGCGAGCTAAAGCCTTGGATTTTACCATTCCTTGATGACCAGAGTGGATCTCATTTAACACAGCCTTTCTCATTTTTGAGGGAATAATCACTCTGGTTCCCCATAAAACACAACCCATCTCAGTTGAAAGCTCATTTCTTTTGTTGTGATAAGCCTTTAAACTCTCATCTATGATAGTAGGCCAACCTTCCATGACATACTGGTAGACCCTTGACAAGTCCATGTCTGTACGTGTGGCCCGGGCGACCTGGGTCGCATTCAGTGGAGCTCCTTCCAAATGTTCCGTTAGCAGTGAATGTACTGCTGCCGAGCTTGATGCTGTTCCAGTGTCGCTTGTTTCTGGCAGGGGGCAACGAGAGAGCCCATCTGCATTGTTGTGTTCAGCTGATTTCTTGAAAACAATGTGGTAATCATATGCTGACAATATGATAGCCCACCTTTGAATGCGTGCTGCAGCCAAGGTAGGTAGGTTCTTGTGCTCACCAAAGAGCGTCACCAGGGGGCGATGGTCTGTTGCTAAAATGAAATGCCTCCCCCATAAGTACTGATGAAACTTTTTTACTCCATAAATCAGTCCCAGAGCTTCTTTCTCTATTTGAGAGTACTTTTTTTCTGCTGGGGACAGCGTTCGGGAGGCGTATGCAATCGGTCTCTCCTCCCCGCTTGGCATTGTGTGTTGTATGACTGCACCGATGCCATATGCAGAAGCATCACATGCCAAAGTGAGTGGCAAGTTGGAGTCATAGTGTGCCAGGACTCGATCACTCGTCAGCAGACCTTTGCACCTGTTGAACGCTGTCTGCTCTGGTTCAGTCCATCTCCACGTCACACTGTCTTTCAGTAACTTATAAAGTGGAGCTAGGGCCGTGCTTTGCATTGGCACAAATCTTCCATAGTAGTTAAAAAGTCCCAGGAATGCTTGAAGTTCCTTCACATTTGTAGGGGCGGGAGCATCTTGTATCGCCCTCACCTTTTCTTCTGAAGGGTGGACACCCTGTTCATCCAGGACGTGTCCCAGATATTCAATTTTTGGCTTGTTAAATTCACACTTTGAACGCTTCACTCGCAGGCCATTTTCCTGAAGGCGTCGCAGAACCTTTTCCAGGTTGCAAAGATGTTCTGCTTTTGAGCGACCAGTGATGAGCAAGTCATCCAGGTAGACCACCACTGGTAACCCCTTCATTATGTTTTCCATAATGCGTTGAAAAATAGATGGAGCTGAGCTGACTCCAAAAGGAAGCCTGTTGTAAACAAACAGTCCTTTATGAGTATTGATAGTTGTGTACTTCTTAGAATCCTCCTCCAACAGCACTTGCTGATAGGCTGCTGCCAGATCTATCTTCGAGAAGTACTTTCCCCCACTGAGTGTCGCCAGAAGTTCCTCCAAACGTGGAAGAGGGTATGTGTCGGCTTCAAGGGCTTGGTTCACCGACACTTTGTAATCCCCACATAAGCGGATGGAAGCATCCCTCTTTAGCACCGGCACTATCGGTGCTGCCCACTCGCTGTGTCTCACAGGTGTAATGATGTTACATTGTTCCAGTCTTTCAAGTTCTTTTTCCACCCTTTCCTTCATCGCGAATGGGAGGGGCCTGTGTTTACAAAATTTAGGCGGCACCTCAGGTTTGACCACGATGGTAGCTTTAATGTCTTTCAATGTGCCCAACTCGTCTTTGAATACATCACTGTAAACATCCAAAAGCGCATCGAGCGATGTGTGTTGTAACTCGCCCATGTACTTAATCTGCTGCCAGTTAAGCCGGAGTTTTGTCAACCAGTTCCTTCCACATAGTGAAGCACCATGTCCTTTAACAACCAACAGTGGCAAATCTATGACTTGGCCTTCATACTCCACTTTTGCTACAAACTGTCCCAAAACACCAATACACCCACCATTGTAAGCTTTGAGTTTCACTTTAGCTGGCTGCAAGGGCAGGTGAGAGAACTTCTTTAAGTATGTAGGATGTGAAATGACACTCTTTGCTGCTCCTGTGTCAATTTCCATTTCTAAATCAACATTGTCAATTGCAAATGTTGCTTTATATCGTTCCTCATCCTCAGTATTAACAGTCAAAATGGCTAACTCCTCTTCGGGGTCTGCCTCAGCTGTCACATACTTTGTCTCTCTGCTGCTCCTGTTTGGCACAGTTTTTTCATGACTCTTTTGTACTTTAGCCCGACATGCTTTCTTTATGTGTCCAATCTTTCCACAATTATGGCATTTAGTCTCTTTGAAATGACATTCATTTGCATTGTGATTTTTTCCTTTGCATCTGTAGCACATATTTGTTTTTATTGGCCTCACCTTGTGAATGTTTGCCTCACTAGCCCATTCACCTCCAGCGCCTCTCAGCTCTCGAGTGTCTCTGTCCGCAGTCTCCATGTTGAGTGCAATTTCCAAAGCTTTTGCAAAGGTCAGCCGGTCCTCTGAAAGTAACCTCCTCTGGCACGCTTCGTTTTTTATTCCACTTACGAACCGATCCCTCAGTGCAGAATCCAGCGACGCACCAAAATCACAGTTAGCTGCTTGTTGTTTGAGCTCTGCGACATACTGGGCGACAGTCTGACTCGCCTTCTGGTTGCATCTATTAAAACGGAAACGTTCAGCAACTAATAAGGGCTTGGGTTCATAGTGTTCTTTCAAAATGTTCACAATTTCGCCAAAAGTCTTGTCTTTTGGTTTTTCAGGCTGTACCAAGTTTCGTAAAAGTCCGTATGCTTGAGCACCCATTACACTTAGCAACACCGCCACGTGCTTTTCTTCGTCAATGTCGTTAGCTTCCAGGTACTGCTCTAGCCGCTCGATATAAGCTGTCCACGGC
>JBBPBX010070062.1:0-15331 GCA_038048925.1 Garcialebias charrua
TTTTTTAGATAGGAATTTTGGGTTTTCATGAGCTGTATGCCAAAATCATCAGTATTAAAACAAAAGACCTGAAATATTTCAGTTGGTGTGCAATGAATCTAAAATATATGAAAGTTTCATTTTTATAATTTCATTATGGAAAATAATGACCTTTATCTCAATATGCTAATTTTTAGGACCTGTTTATTTGGGAGCCATAATGAAAATCAATAATGAAGGGAAAAAAATAGTTAATTTCCTACTGGTATGCTGGTGAAGCCGTTCCTCCGTACCTCCTCCATATTCTATATTGAGTTTACGTCGTAAAACCGCTGTCCAGCTCGGTCCATCTGCCGTAAAACCGCTGTCAACCTTGGTCCAGAGCATTTACAGTAAGGTCTGTTAGCATGTTAGCTCGTTGCTCCTCTAAGATCTGCAGCTGCCTGTACTTTTCCACTGCTTTGCGCTGGTTCTGCAG
Organism: Garcialebias charrua; assembly: GCA_038048925.1. Classification (NCBI taxonomy): domain Eukaryota; kingdom Metazoa; phylum Chordata; class Actinopteri; order Cyprinodontiformes; family Rivulidae; genus Garcialebias; species Garcialebias charrua. The sequence continues at coordinate 458 of JBBPBX010070062.1, forward strand.
TCAACCTCTGTCCATACGTAACATCTCCGCCTCTGTATTCCTCCGCCCGTAAAACCGGAAATTGTGTAACTCGGGTTTTCAAAATCCCGAGATACTTAAACTCCTCCACTTGGGGCAGGACCTCCTCCCCGACCCGGAGAGGGCATGCTACCCTTTTCCGGCTCAAGACCATGGCCTCGGATTTGGAGGAACTGATCCTCATCCCGGCCGCATCACACTCGGCTGCAAACCGCTCCAGTGAAAGTTGTAAATCACGAACTGATGAAGCCAGTAGGACCACATCATCTGCAAAAAACAGAGAAGCGATTCTAAGGCCACCAAAACGGATCCTCTCAACACCTTGGCTGCGCCTAGAAATTCTGTCCATAAAAGTTATGAACAGAATCGGTGACAAAGGGCAACCTTGGCGGAGTCCAACTCTCACCGGAAACGAGCCTGACTTACTGCCGGCAATGCGGACCAAGCTCTGACACCGGTCGTACAGGGACCTAACAGCCCTTATCAAAGGGCCTGGTACCCCATACTCCCGGAGTACCCCCCACAGAACCCCCCGAGGGACGCGGTCGAATGCCTTCTCCAAGTCCACAAAGCACATGTAAACTGGTTGGGCAAACTCCCACGCACCCTCCAGGACCCTGTTGAGGGTGTAGAGCTGGTCCAATGTTCCACGACCAGGACGAAAACCACACTGCTCCTCCTGAATCCGAGGTTCGACTATCCGACGGACCCTCCTCTCCAGAACCCCTGAATAGACCTTACCAGGGAGGCTTAAGAGTGTGATCCCCCTATAGTTGGAACACACCCTACGGTCCCCCTTTTTGAATAGGGGAACCACCACCCCAGTCTGCCAATCCAAGGGAACTGCCCCCGATGTCCACGCAATATTGCAGAGTCGCGTAAGCCAACACAACCCTACAACATCCAGAGCCCTAAGGAACTCCGGGCGAATCTCATCCACCCCCGGAGCCTTGCCACCGCGGAGCTTTTTAACCACCTCGGCGACCTCAGCACCAGAGATCAGAGAACCCGACCCAAAGTCCCCAGGCTCCGCTTCCTCAGTGGAAGACGTGCCAGTAGGATTGAGGAGGTCTTCGAAGTATTCCGCCCACCGACTCACAACATCCCGAGTTGAGGTCAGTAGCACGCCACCCCCACCATAAATGGTGTTGGTCGCGTACCTCTTTCCCCCCCTGAGACGCCGGATGGTGGACCAGAATCGCCTCGAAGCCGTACGGAAGTCATTCTCCATGGCCTCTCCGAACTCCTCCCACGCCCGAGTTTTTGCCTCAGCAACCACCCGAGCCGCATGCCGCTTGGACTGCCGGTACCTATCAGCTGCTTCCGGGGTCCCACAAGCCAAAAAGGCCCAATAGGACTCCTTCTTCAGCCTGACAGCATCCCTCACTGCCGGTGTCCACCACCGGGTTCGAGGGTTGCCACCACGACAGGCACCAACAACCTTGCGGCCACAGCTCCGATAAGCTGCCTCGACAATAGAGGCGCGGAACACGGCCCACTCGGACTCCATGTCCCCCGCCTCCCTCGGAACGTGTTCAAAGCTCTCCCGGAGGTGGGAGTTAAAGCTCCGTCTTACGGGAGACTCTGCCAGACGTTCCCAGCAGACCCTCACAATACGTTTGGGTCTGCCAGGTCTGACCGGCATCCTCCCCCACCATCGGAGCCAACTCACCACCAGGTAGTGGTCAGTTGACAGCTCCGCCCCTCTCTTCACCCGAGTGTCCAAGACATGCGGCCGCAGATCAGATGAGACGACAACAAAGTCGATCATCGAACTGCGACCTAGGGTGTCCTGGTGCCAAGAGCACATATGGACACCCTTATGCTTAAACATGGTGTTCGTTATGGACAATCCATGACGAGCACAGAAGTCCAATAACAGAACACCACTCTGGTTCAGATCAGGGGGGCCGTTCCTCCCAACCACACCCCTCCAGGTCTCACTGTCATTGCCCACGTGAGCGTTGAAGTCCCCCAGTAGAACAAGGGAGTCCCCAGGAGGCGCACTCTCCAATACCCCCTCCAAGGACTCCAAAAAGGGTGGGTAGTCTGAGCTGCCGTTTGGTGCATAGGCACAAACAACAGTCAGAGCCCGTCCCCCCACACGTAGGCGAAGGGAGGCTACCCTCTCGTTCACCGGGGTGAACCCCAACGTACAGGCACCAAGATGGGGGGCAACCAGTATGCCCACTCCTGCTCGGCGCCTCTCACCAGGGGCAACTCCAGAGTGGAAGAGTGTCCAACCCCTCTCAAGGAAACTGGTTCCAGAGCCAGAGCCATGCGTTGAGGTGAGTCCGACTATTTCTAGTCGGAAACTCTCAACCTCACACACTAGCTCAGGCTCCTTCCCCACCAGAGAGGTGACATTCCATGTCCCAATGGCCAGCTTCTGTAGCCGAGGATCAGACCGCCAGGGTCCCCGCCCTCGGCCACCACCCATCTCACATTGCACCCGACCCCTTTGGCCCCTCCCACAGGTGGTGAGCCCATGGGAAGGGGGACCCACGTCTCCTCTTCGGGCTGTGCCCGGCCGGGCTCCATGGGTAAAGTGGAGGAGTTTAAGTATCTCGGGATCTTGTTCACGAATGAGGGAAAACTGGAGCGTGAGATCGATAGGCGGATAGGTGCAGCGTCCGCAGTGAAGCGGGCGCTGTACCGGTCTGTCGTGGTGAAGAGAGAGCTGAGTCAAAAGGCAAAGCTCTCAATTTACCGATCGATCTACGTTCCCACCCTCATCTATGGTCATGAGCTTTGGGTTATGACCGAAAGAACAAGATCTCGGATACAAGCGGCTGAAATGAGTTTTCTCCGCAGGGTGGCTGGACTCTCCCTTAGAGATAGGGTGAGAAGCTCAGTCATCCGGGAGGGACTCGGAGTAGAGCCGCTGCTTCTCCACATCGAGAGGAGCCAGTTGAGGTGGCTCGGGCATCTGGTTAGGATGCCTCCTGGACGCCTCCCTGGTGAGGTGTTCCGGGCATGTCCCACCGGGAGGAGACCCAGAGGAAGACCCAGGACGCGCTGGAGGGACTATGTTTCTCGGCTGGCCTGGGAACGCCTTGGGATTCCCCCGGAGGAGCTGCTCCAAGTGGCTGGGGAGAGGGAAGTCTGGGTCTCCCTACTTAGGCTGCTACCCCTGCGACCCGACCCCGGATAAGCGGAAGAAGATGGATGGATGGGTTTTCAAAATAAAATTTTCAAAATAGTTTTTTATTTTTTATTTATTTATTTATTTTTAAATGGTAGCATCTCTGTAACCGCGAAACGTCGTAACTCAAGACTGTCGTAAGTCGAGGACTACCGGTTTATATATATATTTATGTACAAGTAGTTCCCGACTTACGAACGAGTTCCGTACCTAAGTGCCGTTTGTTCAGGGAAACTAAACAGCCACTGGCCAAAAGGATGGCCCAGCACAGAAGATCAACATCATCAGGTCAGGACTCTGCGGTCTACACTCATCTCCAGGCCAGCGGTCACTCTTTCAGGGATGAAGATGTTCACATCCTTGATAGAGAGGAACGATGGTTTGAGAGAGGAGTAAAGGAGGCCATCTTTGTGAAAAGAAACCGCCCATCATTAAACAGGGGTGGAGGCCTCCGGGTTCAACTGTCCCCCTCCTACAATGCTGTGATTGCTGGTATCACTCAGCCCTCTGTGAATAGCAAACAACCATCAGGGTGCTAACGATCCATCGTTAGGCTGATGGTCCTCCTTGATCATGTGAGCAGCTGGTTTCGGCTGTCATCAGCCAACTGGTTGTGTAACACTGTGAGAGGGTGCTATTTATAAGACTGAGCTGAACCCAGCACCTCAGACTGAGGAAGTCTTTCGGACGAAAGACGAAACGTTTCTACAATTTTTTTTTGCTTTGTTTTGTTTTTTTTTTTTTTTTTTGAATGTCCAGAGGACCAGACTTAGCTTTTTTAGATTTTTCTACCTGGATTATTGAGCATGCATCAGGGTAAAGTGCCTTAGTGTACAGTCCAGTCCAGGATCTTTTAAAAGGTACAGTAATGTATTTTTAAGCACAGAAAAGCATAGAAAATAACAATCTCTTCCTCTTCCTAAACAGTTCCCAACCATCAGCAGCAATTGACATCCATCATAAACAGTTTTCAACCATCATTAGCAAAGCACATCCATCATAAATGGTTCTCAACCATCAGCAGCAATTGACGTCCATCATAAAAAGTTCTCAACCACCAGCAGCAATTGACGTCCATCATAAACAGTTCTCAACCATCAGCAGAAATTGACATCCATCATAAACAGTTCTCAACCATCAACAGCTATTGACATCCATCATAACAGTTCTCAACCATCAGTAGCAATTGATGTCAATCATATACAGTTCTCAACCATCAGCAGTTCTCAACCATCAGCAGCAATTGACATCCATCAGAAACATGTTGCAACCATCATGTATGAAAAATCAGTGCCTTGGTGTATAGTCCAGGAACTCTAAAAAGCTAGAAGCAGCAGAAAAACAGCATAGAAAACAAAATTCTCTTACTTTGATTGAAGTGGAGGTAGACAGGCTGTGTTATGTGGTTCTCAAAGTTCAAACCTTGATCAGATGGAACTGCTTAGCCATTGCTCAACCATGAATGATGGGTGCATGGGAGTCCAGATGTGAGTACAGTTCAGGTGTGTGGTCCTGATGTGAGCAGGTCTGTCCATCAGGTCAGGTGTGTTTTTTTTTTTGGCAGCAGTCATTGATATGGATGTGTAAAGGATTATGAGGAGGTCAATATTAATACTGACCTCTTTACCTTAATTAATTTACTTATTCAGATTGAATAGTAAATTCACGGATTCTTTCTTTTTCAGTTTACCCAATATTTCTGTGATCTTTATGATGGATAAATACATAAAGCCATTAGAGTGACAATGGACACATTAACTTAGCTTGGTATGTCAAGGACACTACCATTTATTTAAAATAAATCAACAAAATTAACACCATTACACTTGATTGACATGATTTCACTTTCTTTCAATTTAACACGTCAGCACATTTAAATTGTAACAACAGACTTCAATACTGGATGTTAAACATATTTAGTCGGAGGGCTCTTAGCTTAAAAATAGTTTCCAGCTTAGAAATGGAGATATAAGGGAATAGGAGGAAAGATGGAGAGATGATTTAAAGGAAATTGTCTTGAGCATGTTACCAAAAAGTGACACTTCCCATCCGACTTCTGCTAAAATCCAGGTACGTTTGTAAACAGCTCTTTACCTTCGACGACGAGTCTGATAAAGAGATGACACCAGCCTGTAAGATGCACAGAGTCCTTCAGGCCCAGTTCGTCCGAGCTGGTTCTAGTTTACGTTTCAACGTCTCCTGGTTTCGCGTTGGTCATCAGAAAATGCGTCAGCTCCTGGCCTTTGACTTCAAGATAAACTTATTCCAGGAAGGAATAAACAGAGTTTTGAGCTTACGCTCGTTCGACGTGGACTCATAACAAACATGTCATTAGTCCTTAACTGGATGACGTGCCCTTAGCGTGTGGCTAAACGTCCGTCCAGCTCTTTGGGAAAGGTTCACATCTCTTTGAAGTTCCCAGCAAAACTCTTAGGTTCCAGCAACAGCTTAGAACTTAAAGCAGGATCAAAGAGATGAGAGAGACTTGTGTCTTTTTCATTGGTCCGTGGACCAGTCGAGCAATTCACTTGCCGTTATCACGACCCAAGGTTACAGCCAGAGCAGAGGGAGATTTGTTTAGGAAAAGACAGAGCAAGCTGGAGCCCTTCTCATGAAAAACAACAGATTAACTGTCTTCTGACTTTCTAAACAAAACGGTCGGGCCTCTGTGACCCGAGACTTCAACTTTAACACAGCAGTGAACACAGTTTAACTCTTACAGAATAACACAGCTTAAAAGCACACATCATGAAAATGACAAAAGTTATTCTTTTGATTACATTAGAATAAAATCAAAGATAGAAATAGTCTCTTTTGGTGACTATATTCTCAGATTATAACTAATGGAATAATTTGTAGTAAGTGTCTTGCTTTACTGAGAGGTCAGTAAAGGTCATCTCTGGAACAGTTCAAAAATACACAGGTGTATCAAAGTGGACACGGTCATGCCCACTACATCTCCCCCCTTTTGGAAGCCATCGCCAGTCCTTGGGGATGGGGTCCAACACGAAAGGAACATTGAACTGTCTCTGATCTTGAAGTAATCCAGCAAGTGGAAAAGAAAAATCAAAAATTATAATCCCATAAAGTTTTTGGAACTTCCATACTGTTCGGAGGTAATCCCATTGCGAAAAGCTTTTAATCCCTTGGAAAACTGGGTCTGTTAACTCTTGGAAAACAAAGTCTTATAATCCACAGCGGTAATTCCACAGCAGTAATTCCACAACGGTTAGTTTTGTTGATTGATCAGCAACAATTGTTTTCATAATCAGCATGTAGAGGGGATCCCTCGATTGACGCAGAGGAGGCGACCCTTGGATGAAGGTTGAAGACCAAGCGTTGGAGCTGCAGGTCCCCACATCGAAGGTTGTTGGCTGGTTGGTTTCCAGTCAGTGCCACTCTGGTTCTATGTGTCATGCAATTATGTGGTTTTTTAGGTGGGCTTATGATTGGGATTTTACATTAGGCCCTACCTATATGCACCTGGTATGTAAGCTATCATGGTTTAGATCAGCTACAATTACCAATTAAGGGGTGGATCAATTCTGTAAAATTAGATATAGGGATCTATACCTATAAAATTTTGGAGGGCTTCTGTAACGAAGGCCTCTAATTCCAAACTATTCCTCCATTCATTACTTAGTTTAGGTTAAACTAAAATAAAAAAATGAAATATAGTTTGATCTAAATGTCTGTTGTCTTTTAGACGAACGACGTAGGATTTGGTATTCCTAATAAATTTTGAAGTCTATGGCGAGACTCATCAAAATGAATAGATAATCTAGAATAGAAACGATCGAATCGGTTCAATTTAGAAATTGTGAGACCAGTGTAGTTTATGGTACCTTGAGTAGCTTTAAACTACATTGACTCTTCGACGATTGAGATTTAACAAAACGAACTGCATGTTGGCATAGTTAAATCCATATCATTCATTAACCAATGTTAATACAAAACCTTTTTGGCTGGGAGTGTTCAGAACCAAACAATATCTCAACTAATGACAACAGTAATGACTAAACAACAAGGAAACAACGTTTCACTGCTTCGACACACTCTTGTCGTCAGATTCCAAAGTGCAACACACAAGAAAAACAGGTCTCAACTTTATGACCGAGGTCAAATTAAATCTCGTGGATTTAAACGGTTGTTAAGATTAGTTTTTTGTTGTGGGTTTTAGGCTTAGCGTTTCTAAGTTCAAATTGGACAATGCGACTTATAGGGTGGAAAATACGGTAGTTTAAACCTGATTAGTTTATTTACTAACTTGTGTTTGGACGACCTTATTATCCCATGAAGTCGGTGAGTTTGTGAGATCTTTGTCTTTTGTGGAGTCATTGAACGCCTTGTAAGGTTTGATCTGATTTCGATGTACCCATTTAGCAATTGGCTCTTTGCGGCCTTTGCTGATTTTGATTTCGTAGACGACTGAGGACACTTTGTCTGTTATCAGATGAGGTCCAGTCCACCTGGGCATTAGTTTGCGGGCGAGAGTTCCGGTCTCGGACCCTCCTTTCCCGGTTGCTGGGGCGAACGTATAGTACCAGACTCTGTCTCCCACTTGGAGTTCATTGTGAGAGGCCTTTTGGTCATAGTACGCCTTACGTCCTTCAGCAGATCTTTCCAGGTTTTTCTGGGCGAAAGCAAAAGTGTTTCTGAGGTGTACATTCAAATCTTTGTCTTTGGCATGGCCTAACATCACCCCCCTTTGGTCATGGGGGACCACGAACACAGGTGAGGACGTCCGTCCATGGGCACAAGTTAGGATGCCACCGTTTAGTTTAAGCTGTTCGCGCAGCTGAGAGAAGACGGTACACAGGAATCGTTTAGGTTTTGGCCAACGTATCTTCTTACGTTTACCTCTTTCCGTGTAATTCAGGTGTGTCACAACCGTCGGCGCAGTCGCAGGTGTGTCTGATTGTACAGACTGCGACGGGTCACTGTCGTTGTGTGTGTCTTCCCACTTCTTGACTGAAGAGAGGCTCTTTGAGTCTGTAAAAACTATGTCATTTCTGATTAGTTCTAGACACAAATGTTCCTGAACCAAGGTTTCATCGAAAGCTTGGCTGATAGCCGATTTACCTGTCCCAGGGGACAGTACAGCAACCTCGGTGTGGGGTCCTTGGATCTCCACACCTTTCTCTACCTGTGGTAGGTAATGTGAGTTTGCCCCCTTCATGTCTGATGAGGGGTCCTCGTAATCTGCAACAATGATGTCCAAGTGACTGTCAGCGTTTGGATGACTGTCATTTTCTGGACTCAGATGCCCTTGAACCAAGGTTTCATTGAAAGCTTGGTTGATTGCCGAATTACCTGTCTCAGAGGACAGTACAGCATCTTCGGTGTGGGATCCCTGGATCTCGACACCTTTTACTACCTGTTGTAGGTAGTGTTCAGTGAGTGCTGATTGTTTCAGCTCGCAGAGGAGGCTTTCTTGTTGGGCCTCTTCTGCCTCACCTGTTTTTGTAGGTTCACTTACTGGGCTCTTGTCCTCAGATGAGGTGTCCCGTGTGTCCTCTTCGGTACCTGCGGTTAGGCAGTCTGTATCGCAACTAGGAGGCACTTTTATTGGCAGGGGTTTTCTCACTGTGCTCCACATTTTCCGTCGACCATAATCTATAATCGCGTTGAAGCGGTTTATAAAATCTTGGCCAACCAAAAATGGGAATGAGTCAAGTTTAGACACGTACACCGGGTGGCGTAGTGTCATTTCGCCAATCTGCATGTGAACCATAGCCATAGCTGTTAGGGTTGTTCTCGTCTCTGCGAGACCCTGTAGCTCAATAGCACATTTCTCAAAGGGTATTTGCATGTCAACACCGTTAGCGGCGGTCCTCAGCTCCTCGAACAGCTTGGCCGACATAATAGTTATATCAGAACTGCCATCCAGGAGGGCTTCACGCTCAAGGACACCTTCCAGTGTGATAGGCAGGTAAGCTTTCTTAGCCACCCCCCTTTGTATAAAGTTACACAGAAACCTCACAGGTCTTGGCCCACGTTTCTGTTCACGTGTGACTCTGTCTGTGTAATCATGCTCACTGTCAGCATCTTGTTGGCTGTCAGCATCATGACCTTCAGGATGTTGTTGTGTGTCAGCAATTGGTTTGCTGTCAACATCCATGGCAATGTTGGTAGTAGTGTGCGCTGAGTTATTTGTGTGCTCTGAGTCTTTGTGAAAGACAGTGCTACACATCGCTCCAGGTTGGTCAATGTTGATAGTGTCATTATCAATGATAACGCCACTCATTGTATCAGGTTGGTCAAGCACAGTAACATTCAAATCTACTGACAAACTACTTACTTCCTCTGTCTCTTCCGAGCATAGAGGTGTTGGGCCATTATTCCGGGACATTCGTGACTCTTTGCCTGTCTCGAACTGTTCTGTTCGAGGCGCGGGAGGTGCAGTTCCAAGGCTCGGGGGTTTCTGTTGGGACCACGCATAGTTACATGAGTATAGGTCCTCATACTTCAATTTCTTTTGAAGTCCACCCACCGATGGACCTTGGTTTTCACCCACCTGGTTCGATCTGAACCATTGTGGGTCTCTTAGAGAGTGAACACCTACCTTTTGTGGTTCGTTGCTTGTCTCAGATTTTCAATCTGAGGTGCTTTAGGGGCGGGGCTCCCTTTAAACCATTTTGAGTCACTGTTCCAGCTGGTACCAACATTTCGTTGTATGTCAGTTTGAAAATCTTGTTCATTCTTGCTAGTATTATCCAACTCTTTTAACAATCGACGTATGTCCTCTACCTCTTCCGAGGTCAGAGGGCCTTTGAGACGACGGTGTATCAATTCAATCTTTGCTTTGCGCAGCTGGTTATTTGTGTGCGCTGAGTTATCAAAGACAATGTCACGCATTGTACCAGTTCGGTCATCCTCTGTATCATTCAAGTTTTCAAACAACCAACTTATGTCCACTATCTCCTCAGAGCTTAGAGGTATGGTGCCTTTTTCCTGGAACTTCTGTGACCTTTTGCTACTCCCGGACTGTCCAGTCCGCAGTGCAGGGGCAGGGCCTTTGCTCGGTGTAGACCGCGGAGGGTCACTTAAAGAGCGGACATCCACCGTTTGTGGTTTTTTGCTTATCTCGGGCAGCTTCGTCCGAGGTGCAGGGACAGGGCGTGTGCTCGTCCTTCTCAACCATATTGGGTCTCTTAACCACTTCGGGTCATTGTTCCAGCGGGCATCAACATGTCGTGGTTTGTTAGTTTGAAAAACATGTTTTTTCTCGCCTATTTTAGGAGAGGGAGTTGATGAACTTGTCCCTTCCAGCTCCAGCGAGTGGGATTTGACCTTTTCTTGGTAATGTAGTTCACGCTCTGGTTTTGTTTTTAACCAGATCGGGTCATTGTTTTGTCTGTGAGCGTCACAAACATTTACAGCACCCCGTTGTGTTTTTGATTCGCCTAACAAACGTTCGAACTCAAGTTTTTTTCGGTGATCTTCTTCACGTTCTTGAATGTGCTTCTGCTTTAATACTTCCAGCTCTTCAAGCCTTGATGCGATCAGCTTGAAAGCTTCATCATAATTGTCATATCCCATCTTTGTTTTGAAATTTCTCCAAATTAATGAGAGATGTTTGTTTGAATCAATAAGACGGTATTTATAATAGTGTATGCAAATAAATGCTTTCTTAGCGGTGAGTTATTTAACTAAAACAGCTTTCTGGGTTTGTTCCTGTAATCTATAAACAAGTCTTTCCTTCATTCAGTACCTTTTTATTTATTTTAGGTTTTACCTTCAATGAAAAATATGGTAAGTTAAGCCTTCGTGGCCGTGTTAACTTAATAGACCTATCTTTTAAAACAATTACTATTAAACCACGCTTAATGTTTTCTGTCTTTCACTCAAACGCCTTCTTAATATTTCAAATAAATGCAATGTTCACACTAAAATGTTAGCAGATTTTGTTTTATTTTGCTCCAAGAGAATGTATTTCAGTTTCAATAAAACTGTTTGAGTGTTTCTGCAGTTATCTGGATTGAAAAATGTAATTTTGTTTGTTATTTTAAACTTTTTATTTAAAATAAACTGGAGTCATTAATTGTACACAGAAAAACGTTAAAAATGCCATTTTTAACTAAAAGTGTACAGTGTACACCAATTCTGTTTAAAATTCAAAGATGTGAAGAGCTTAATGTGGAAATGCTCTGTTCTCCATCTTTTTTTTTTAATTTAATTTGAAAATCAAATAAAAGATGCTCTTTGAGTGTTATTTTAAATCTCTTCAGTATTTAAAATGAGCACAAATCGTGTGTCTGTACCTCTGTTATTCTAAAATTTGTATTTAGAATAAACAGGAGTTTTCGTTTGTGTAGAGAACAATTTTAAAGCTGGTAATTCACCATAAAAATGCTGACTTCTCATGATGTTCTATGAGAAAACTCATCTGTTAACATCTTTTAACCAACAGGGGGCAGATTCAAGTCTTAAACTTATCACGAGGTGACCTTTTCTTTCTACTTCCGGCCGCTAGAGACGGCTTGTTGACTTCTTGCAGCTTAGCCGTTAGCTTGCGAGTAGCATCTAACAACTCTGTAAAAATATCAACATTGGAAAGAGTTGGAGCCTGTACGTGATAAACGCTCGAACTGCGTTCTTGTCAGAGACACATCTGTATGATTAGACAGTTTAGATGGCTTAAATTGAGTTTTTAAACTTTTAGTGAAATCTCCGTTCATCTTGTGTTGAGGGACACGTAATCTGAAGACAGGGAGGGGGCGGGCCGACGCAGCAGCGTGCGTGGCGCGTCACCAGCTTCCAGCGAGGCGGAGCTCGCTACTCAGATACGTGACGTCAACCAATCAATCACAGCGCTTGTAGTTCATTCCTAAGCATTCATGGTGAATGTAGTTTTCTTACCTTCGACCAGTGCAGTGCCGGAAATGACGACAAAGTGGGTTGGTCGCAACAGCGTTCGTTCCCAATTCAGCGAATCAGCGCTTTACAGATACGAGACGTGATTGACAGATCACGACTCTTTTTATCCAATCACAGCTCATAAACAAACGTATGAAACGTAGCTGTAACGTTAGCTTAGCACAGCAGAGCGCAACTTTATAGACTCTTAAACAACTCAAACGCTTCAAATTAACTTCCCAAAATTCTGAAACGTGGCAATCACATTTAAAACAGGCACAACTTAGCTACGCTTAGTAACCCAGCACTGCAGCTGTTGAACAAACACGGACTCTCTCGGAGCGCGTCAAGGTCGGTTCCGGTCCACTTTTTCATGGAGCAGAAACTCTGGTCTGAACAGAACCACTATCCGACAACGTTCTAACAGTAATATGCATTCTTGACCTGCTCTAACATGTAAAAATACCAGCACAGCAATCTTGTAGATGTTAAATTAGCTTTTCAGGCAATTTGACTCGGCGGTCATTTTGCAGTGAGATTGCCTCAGCTTGTGCACAACGTAATCTGGACCGGGTCCTTATCAGAACCACCAGACACTTCCAACACAGCGTGACAGATCCCCACCAAACTACTTATAGCGTTTCAAAAGTTGAACAAATAACAATTTCAGCTTCAAATGTCATTAACTGCAGTCCTGCAATCGTTCTGAACACTTTTCCAGCCAAAATAATTAATCTGTTAGAGTCCAAAACTTGGATCCTAATATGCAAACATGACGTTACAGTTCATGAGAGATCACAGATTTATGAATAATCTTTCAGAAAACACGTACGAGCCACCAGACACCAGATGAAGGAAACATGAGGGAGACCATATATTGTGTCTTTAAACACATATAGGGCCACCCAGATGTCAAGGATTTTAACAGGGGTCAGTATTAAGCTGACCTCTTTATCCTTAAAGGTTCAGTCTGCAGTTTCTGTAGAACAGCAGCACTTAGAAAAAATTTCAACAAGCAAAGCATTCTGATCCCTCCCCCTCAGAGCCATATATGGCTCTGCCCCCTTGTGGTCTGTTGAAATTTGAATTCAAGCTCTGTTTTTATTGGCTGATTCAAATTCAAGCTCGGTTTTTATTGGCTGGTTACAAACTTTGTTTTTATTGGCTGGAAAATGGCGGGTCACTTTTTCTTTTTAGAAATGCTTATTTACCACCTGGAGAAGCAAGGGGACAATATTTTTTTTTGTTTTTTCAGAGATTACCTCTCTAACATCAATCTAGTGACAGAGTGAAGAAATATGTTAAAATATATATTGTTTGAAAAGTTACAGACTACATTACAATCTTACATACCCCAGCTTTAATTAATTTACTTATTCAGATTGAATAGTAATTTCACAGATTCTTTTCTTTTTCAGTTTACCCAATATTTCTGTGATCTTTATGATGGATAAATAAAACAGAAGCCATAGAGTGACAATGGACACGTTAACTTAGCTTGATATGTCAAAGAGACACTATCATTTATTTAAAATGAATCAACTAAATTAACACCATTACACTTGATTGACTTGATTTCACTCTCTTTCAATTTAACACGTCAGCACATTTAAATTGTAACAACAGACTTCAATACTGGATGTTAAACATATTTAGTCTGAGGGCTCTTTAACTTAAAAAATAGTTTCCAGCTTAGAAATGGAGATAAGGAAAGATTTAAGAGGAATTGGGAGGTTAAGAGAGGAAGTTTATCTTGCATTTATGAAACCAGATGACACTCTTCCATACGCGTCCAGCTAAGATATCATCACACCTCCAGTAAGCAAACAGCTGCTCCTTTACCTTAAGACGTCCGCCTTGGTTCTGGTAAAGAGCTGTGATCAGCCTTGGACTGACGAGTCGTCGGTCCCGCAAGTCCAAGCTGGACTCCACACGTGTTTACCTTGTCGGTGTCGGTGATACTTGCTTTCGTCGGCAGAAGCCGTGGCAGTCGTGGTTTTTTGGCTCAAGATAAACTTATTCCAGGAAGGAATAACAAAGTTTTGAGCTTACACTCGTTCGAAGTGGATTCATAACAGCATGTTATCAATCCTTAGCTGAATGACTGTCCTTGGCGGGTGACAGGCATTCATTCAGCTCTTTGGGACTTCTTCATGTCTTGAAGTTCCCAGCAAACTCATCCGTTCCAGCAACAACTTAGAACTTAAAGAAGGATCTCAGAGAGGAGTGAGACTTGTGTCTTGTTCATTGGTCCGTGGACCAGCGAAGCGTTCACTTGTTGTTATCAAGATTCAAGGTGAAATTCACAGCAGAGTGAAAATGTTTAGGAAAGACAGAGCGTGCTAGAGCCATTCTCATAAAACAACAGATTAACTGTCTTCTGCCTTTCTAAACAAAACGGCCGGGTCTCTGTGACCCGAGACTTCAACTTTAACACAGCAGTGAACACAGTTTAACTCTTACAGAATAACACAGCTTAAAAGCACACATCATGAAAATGACAAAATGTTATTCTTTTGATTACATTAGAATAAAATTAAAGAAGCCAATAGTCTCTTTTGGTGACTATGTTCTCAGATTTCAACTAATGGAATAATTTGTAGTAAATGTCTTGCTTTACTGAGAGGTCAGTAAAGGTCATCTCTGGAACAGTTCAAAAACACACAGGTGTATCAAAGTGGACACGGTCATGCCCACTACAGTATGTATGTATATATATGTATGTATGTATGTATGTATGTATGTATGTTTATATATATATATATATATGTATGTATGTATGTATGTATGTATGTATGTATGTATATATGTATATATGTATGTAATACATACATACATACATATATACATAC